>JAAVUA010000187.1:0-222540 GCA_014898875.1 Fusarium miscanthi
CTCCCTTTAATTATAACTTATCCTTTTTTAAAAGAATTATTAAAAGAGATATTGATGTCATAGGTCTAATACCTACTATACCCCGCTTATGCTGCATAAGAATATGGTGGGGCAAGGCATAATTGCACCACGTTGGGCTCTGAGGCGTTTCACAACATCAGCTCAGCCTAATGTATGTCAACATTCTTATCTTATTAAATACCTAATGCTTCCCCTCTCTCAGTCCACAAAGGCGCCGATATCTCTAGACACAGGTTCCCGCCGCAACAGTAATTGAACTCCTATCGTCATTGACCTTTGGCTTGGTAAAAACCTGGGCAGATAGCCGTTTCTATCACTATTTGCATGTGGCACTGTGCTCGCCGTTGCTTCCCTCGTTCTTCTCACTTTGCAACAAAGCTCCGTCGCCAAATAACGATAATGACGAAGCTGGGAGCGGCCACCGACTTTGAGGACTACGTGTTCTCAGTTTCTGGAGCTCGGTACATCGCCCTGCGCTCACGAACTGTAAGCTTGCATCCATATACCTTGTGAATGGATTCTTACATAGGGCTTCAGGACTTTGTCTTCCCGGACCCAAATACCTTTGCCCTTGTCACCGTGTTTCAGCTTCCAAAGGGAGACAAAGCACTAGTCACAGCCCAGTGGCTGAAGGAGAGCGTGGAATCATACCAGAAAGATGATGTATTCCACAATAGCTTCCTCGCCAATATTGTATTTCACGGCACTGAAGGTGATGCCCTCAACATCACCGACGAGGCCACTGAGTACCTCCGCGAGATCGGCAACAAGTCAACGGCTTGCAGCACCCTGGCTGGGTTCTTACCAGGTCCTTACGCCTACATCAACCAACAGCTGAGAGAAGCCTGGAAACTGGTAGACGATTACAACGGAACCTGCATGGTGACGCTGAAGCCGCCAGCCAAGTGAGTAGGCTCGCCGTTGGAAGTGTTGGTTGACTGACTATTCATTTCAGTTCTTCTGATGCATTTGAATCCTTTTCATTGAGGAGTTCTGACGATCAATTCTCTTGCTTTGCCATTCCGTCTCGGATCCCCTTCCACGCAATGGCTGCCTCTCCTCTTGCTGGTCTCCGGATTGTCATCAAGGACAATATTCACCTCAAAGGTATCAAGACCTCTGTAGGAAATCGATCATTCTACAATACTTACCCGCCGTGCGATGAGTCGGCCAAGTGTATCCAGAAACTCGTCGACTCGGGCGTTGTCATCTCTGGGAAAACCAAGATGAACTCTTTTGGGAACTGGGAAGAGCCTACTGAGTATACTGATTACCAGGCACCGTGGAATCCTCGTGCGGACCGATATCAATCCACTGGCGGTAGTAGTTCTGGGAGTGCATCCGCTGTTGCTTCGTATGACTGGCTTGACATTGCTATTGGCACAGACAGTGAGTGGATTAAATTCCATTCCTAATTCTTGGTGGTCTTTTGGACAATCTGATATTTTCTCTTTAGCTTGGGGAAGTGTCACTCGGCCTGCTCTCTGGTGCGGATGCTTCGGCCTGCGACCTAGTACTGGAGCGGTCTCATGCGATGGCGTTGAACCTTACGTCAAGTGAGAAACCTCTTCGACTATCCGGACTGGAATTTAGCTGATACTAGCAGAAAATGGGATATCCCAGGCATCCTTAGTAGAGACCTCGACAAATGCAGAGATTTTGCAGCCGAATGGCTCCGCCTGGATCGATTAGAGCCAACGCCCAAAGTGTGTTTAAATTGCTTCACGTTTCTATTCACATTGCTGATACAAGATCAAGACATTTTCTTCTATCATCTGGCCGACGGATTTCTGGGAGATCATGGACGAGAGAGAGGTTGAAATGGCAAAGAGCTTTGCCGAACTCATTCAAACAGAACTAGCTGTGCCGCTTGTATCCCTTTCATTTGAAGAGATTTGGAAGCATTCACCTCCTCCTGATGCAAACGGGAAATCGATGTCAGACTTTGTCCATCCGGTATGACAGTAATGACTTCAGTGTTTTGAAAATGGATAATGACAGCTTTTCAGGCCACCGCTGCCCTCGCATACGATGTCTATCACAATTGTGACGAGTTCCGTGCAAAACACTGGGAAAAGTTCAACCAAGCGCCATACACAACAATCCCGAACGAGAGACTCTGGTTTGTGACTATTTAATTTAGGTTCTGGAGCAGCATGCTACAAACCATGCATTGATGAGTACCATCAAGCTCTGGATCTGTAGGCTAACGAATTCTCAGGGCTATCGGTAAGACGATCTCCGAGGAAGAACGAGATGCCGGGTTCGCCAAAATCGAGGTGTACAGGAAATGGTTCGTCAATACTATCTTGACGGGAAAGCATGCCAACGCCCTGGCCATTCTCCCACTCGAGACCATGGCACCTAGATATCGCGACGAGCCACCGAAGTGAGATAAAAGGTCTGCAGTCAATTAAGTCGTGTTGTCTAACTTAGACCCAGGTTCAAGCGTCCTCCACAAGATGGGATCAATGCTCTTTGCCTCGCTCCTGTCCTCAATTCGCCTGTTCTTGCCTTTCCAAGTGAGGCTACCTCCAATCTGTCCC
Source organism: Fusarium miscanthi (assembly GCA_014898875.1). Taxonomy (NCBI): domain Eukaryota; kingdom Fungi; phylum Ascomycota; class Sordariomycetes; order Hypocreales; family Nectriaceae; genus Fusarium; species Fusarium miscanthi. The sequence continues at coordinate 2,568 of JAAVUA010000187.1, forward strand.
TCAACTACAGCTAACCATGCTCCAAGTTGGTGAAATCCCGTATCATTCTAGAGTCACAGAGCGAGAAGAGAAGCTCCCTTTCGCGGTAGCTGTTATGGGAGTCCCAGGTGAGCATTTCAACAACTGCGTCTCGATTTGCCTATACTGATAAGCGCTTCAGGAACTGATCTCAGTCTAATGGACACTGTACGCAAGGTGCTGAAGAAGGCGGGCTTGCCTACAAGTGTTATGACTGGAAAGACGATGTGGGATCAGCCGGCGACGTCTGGGGCCTCGGGTTCCTCTGGTCTCGCTGCCGGAAACTCAAAGTAGAGTAGCAGGCAACTGGGCTGGAACCGGGGCATGCGTTTGACCCTGTAGAGGGAGCTGAACGTGAAGCAGAGCCGCACCCGAGCCTTGCCAAGCTATGAAGTGGGGGTAACATGGTGCCGAGGAAAAGAGTGTCTCAGAATGTGATATTTCCTTCACAATGCATTAAGCTTCAAATAAATTGCCAGAGCCTGATTTGAGAGCCCTATCACCTGCCAGTATATCCTTTAACCCGGTGAAATGATGAGGGGTACTGCGGGCGGGGAATCGTCCCACATACGTCAGTAAGCAACCAGAAAGGAAGAACACATCATCCTTTCAATGCAATGTTTCACTATCTCGAGGTCTCGTTCACATGAGCCCACCAATAACTTTCTGATTGAATGGGCACCCCCGGCCTTGACCCCCATCACGCGGACAAATGTGGCTTACAATTCATGTAGTGTGTTAACCCTTATCACTACGCCGAAGATGGCTGGGGCACAGAAAGTGGTTCGATTGCATAGAGTATCTCTTGGATGGGTTGAAATTACAATGCATGCATGGGGCAATCCCGGCTCTTTTCTTGGCAAAGCATCCGTAATCTTCTAACTAGTACCACCCGAGGCAATTCGACACAAGCCTCTTGTAGGAGCCGCCTTGGATGGTTGATGCTTAATTCATTGCAGGAAGTGACCCGAGATTGATGTAAGAGCTTAATAAAGCTTCAACCTGTTGCTAAACTGCTGTGTGCTTGGTAGCCTTCTACTGGAACACAGCAAGTCCATCACAATGTCACCATCCGCCGCCGTCGAGGTCAACCATGACGATGAAGAGCAAGGTAAGAATCCTTCAAGTAGCTGCAGTAGCTTTACCAAGGGTCCTGTCCTGAAAATTGAAATAGCTGGCTCTACTGTCCAATCCTCAATGTACTATCTTGACAGAACACAGTACGATGTGGAAAAGCCGTACAGTATGCGTTACCTTCCTGATGGGATCCCACAGAGCAACTTCAAAAAGGTCAAATATCCAATGACTGTGAAGAACATGCGGAAGCATGGTGTTGATTCATTTCGCCTGAATGAATGCGGTTTTCAGCGCATCGAACTCAGCAGCAAATTATCATACGAGGAATTCTGGGACAACCAGAGAGTACAGGAGGTCTACATCGAGGAGGTAAAAGATGCTCTGAAGGCAGAATTGGGTGCCAAACATGTCCATGTGTTGGATTATGCGGTAAGACCATCATATATGGAACCGTAGAAAGACACTGACGGGTATCAAGGTGAGGAAGAGGCATGAAAGCTTCCCCATTTCAACTGGGAAGGAGTACGAGTATGATCAGCCGACGGCACTGGCTCACATTGGCAAGCACTGGGAATTTTGGACATGAAAAGACGTTGGCTGATGATCAAGAACAGATTTTACTGTTGAAGAAGTAGAGCGCATGGTCAAAGTCTTGTATGGCGACCGCGCTGATGAGATTTTGAAAGGTCGCTGGCAAGCCATCAAGTGAGCCCAACTCCCGCGTAACATGTCCTGGCCCGTTGATCTCGTTCTAAATGCATCTATTTTAAACTCTAGCCTTTGGAAGCCCATCAAGGGCCCCCTCAACGACTGGCCTCTTGGCCTCTGCGACGCACGATCCATGGACTTTCAAAATGATACCATTCCCAGCGACATTGTCTTTGACGACTTTTTTACAGAAAACCTCCAGATACTGCACAACCCCAATTTTGAGTGGTACTACCTGCCTGATCACAACACTTGGGAAGCCTTGATCTTCAAGAGTGCTGACAGTGAGGCGTCGGAAGCACCTGGTATGCAATATTTTCCCCTTGTGTCTGGAATGTGACTGACGCGGCAAGCTTGTGCTCACTCTGGATTCTTCAATCCGAAAGTGCAAAAAGGCGAGTTGAGGGAGAGCCTTGACTGCAGGTGTCTCGTTTTCTTTGCGGATTTGGATCGGTACCCCCCAGTAGTTGGAGACGTCTTCCAGACCAGGGCTCATATGTAATCATTGGCCAGTCAGGTTAGGTATATCTATCGCACTAATGTTGCCTCTTCCTTCTGTATTCTCTACCACAGCAGAGCCCACTACATCATTCTTCTAATCAATGCCCTCTTCTCACCATGCCTTGTGATGTCGACAGTGAGCTTGCCTTTCTAGCCCGGGATGCTACATATGACACTGTCAAGCCATACAGTCTTCGCTTTTCCCCGCCGGATGATCTTCCACGCAATAATTTAAAAATTGAAAAGCGGCAGATACGGATACAAGATGCTCGGGGTTCTAACCCCAAGTTAGACAGAAATGGTTTCACGCTGACACCTCTCGAAAGCAAGATGAACTATGAAGACTTTGAGGATGAAGGGAAAATTGGAAGTGTTTATGCAAAAGAACTAGAAAATCATCTCAAAGGTGTCTTCGGCGCTTCCCACGTCAAAGTGATTGACTACGCTGTATGGCGCCTCCCAACAATCATCGTTCAACTAAGTGGTGACACCAAAGCAGGTCCGACGACGGCACCTCCAATTTCCAGTCTCAACTGGCAAGGAATACCGGGACCAACAGCCAGCCAGCCTTGTTCATATCGGTTCGGTCAACATGGCATGACGAGCTGAAAATATAGCTGATTCCTGCCCAGACTTCTCTCTCGATGAAGGCATCAAGATGCTTAATCGGCTCTACGGCGATCGTTCTAACGAGATTCTCCAGCACCGCTGGCTCATCATCAAGTTAGTGTCGCGGCTATCCGGATCCATCGTTTGCTGGCTAACACTGGTCATATCTAGCGCCTGGCGTCCGCTCAGAGGGCCTCTCTTCGACTGGCCGCTGGCGGTTTGCGACTCATCCACCTTTGAACCGCACCGTGACGCCCAGGTTTCTGATGCTGTATATCCCGAATGGGCTTATGAGAACATCTTAGTTCATTACCATCAGAACCAGAAGTGGTACTATTTCTCTGCACTACGGGAGTCGGAGATGATGCTCTTCAAATGTGTTGATTCTGATGCTAGCGCTCAAGGCCGTAAGTGCAATGCCCATCCCTGGACATTCAAAGCCTTAGAGGCGCTCTAATGATACAAAGCTTGTCCACATGGATCTTTCCCTCTCAAGGATAACTCAGGCATGGAATCACCCAGGGAGAGCGTTGAGTCGAGAGCGTTTGTGATGTGGGCACCACTTGAAGAATACCCACCGGAAGTGGGAACGGCGTATGGAAGACGGGAGTAAAGGGACCTTGTGACAGACATAGTGAAGCATTTCATCTGACTTGATGGGTTCAAGAATCTGAATGTATTGATATCTTTCCGTATAACTAGTTTACGGAGAGCTATATACGGCACAAGTGGCTTCGTCTAGCTGATCCAAATCCTGTAATGGCAAGCCAGACTCTTGCCTCTGTTTACTGCGGATTCTCTAGGGTCATCTTGATAGCGACACCGCTGGTAAAACCCCCAATAACGACTTGCTCTCCTTCGCCAGCACCATGGCTGGTACCTTTCGGCTCAGACTTCTGTACGCCGGCGGCGTTGCGAGCCAACCAGCCAGCCTTCCAAGGTTGAGCCTTTGCAGTTCGCTTCGGGTCCATTGCTTTATTGGTTTGTTTCTGTCTCCTTTCATAATTAGTATCATGAGTTGGCGAAGGCGTAGTAACGTACCTAGGTCGCTTTCTAAGTTGGTGTTCGAGTTGGGTTGTTGAAAAGATCCAAAAGTTTTGGAGGGTACCGAGACAAAGCGGAGATGGTACGACGGAAACAGCGTTGAAATAACCGTCTGAAAGGGAAAATCATAACCGGGAAGTCCCAGCCACTTCTAAACTTTCCAGAGCTCCAGCATGAATGCTGCTATCATGGGCAAGACTAACGAACCCAATCCAACCAACAGCATCTGCACCACTCAAGAGGCTGTCAATGTCTTTCGCTCTGTCGAATCATATCTACAGTTCAAAACTTACCATCGTCTCTGCCGAGCCCTCATGATGCCGAGGGGTCGATGTTGGTTACACAGCTTTGTCCACATGATGTCTTTTTTGGAATTTTGGCCTGCACTTTCATTCTTTCAACCCCCTTGTCGTTGCAGGCCTCATAACACTAGGCGGAGAAACATGCAAGCCACAGCGGTCCCCGCCTCGGCTATGAGAGCCTTATCACACAATTACACGTAGCATATCCGCGGGTCATCAAGCATGGCGCACAGGTTCCCCGCGCTTGTGTAAAGAGACCATTGCGGACACCGCAGACTGTATCCCAGTTGGTCACTTTGTTCTTACTGGACCATGCAGTCGTGCTTGCGTAACAGGATGACACCACATTACTAGGTGGTGAGACGACTGTTTCTACTCTCCTCCGAGATGAACCTTTTTGCCCCCCCGCATTTCGCCACCAGAAGTTGATGGATGCAACCCTTGGGAGCCGGGCTTACTCATGGCTGACTGTGGCCATGATCTGATCCCACGAACTCTGAAACATCCATAGCACCATAATTAAATTGCAAGCTATACGTAGATGGAGGTATTGCTCATAATGGAGCTAACAAATCAGTACCCTTAGCCTCACTATGAGGCCTATTGACGCTATGTACCTCTCTTAATCGATACTTGATAGAGACTCAATTAAAAATGAGGCTAATTAATGGCTATGGAATGTAGGCTATTTACCCTGTCACGCAACGGATAGCCAATCCCATAACAATAACTTTCAGCTTGTTTTCTCTTTTCTCATTTTTGAGGGGTATTGAGGCTCTGCTTTCGGCAAGGAGTGAGATAAACTTTCTTTTCGTAGTACCTGGAGCCGATTGTGCCTAGAAACCACCTCCAGAGAGTCTGCCTTGCCCAACCTGATAGTCTGCCTTACCAAGGCTTCTCTGCAAGTCCAGGTCCTGATCACGACATCGCCACAGAGCTAACCAGAGGTTCAGAGCCATGGACCCTGTGCTTAATTTGATATTCAAGTCTCGGAGGCAGGTAGGGCAGAGACAGAATTTAGAGTAGGTCACATCGCTGAGGCAGACTTGCAACTTACATATCATCTGCAGTATCGTGGTTGTTCCAGCAATTGGCTTGAGCGAACCAACAGACTGGTTTGATCGTTCTGGTGTGTCTTGGCTCCAAGCCTTGACTGAGAGTGGTGATACCTGTGCCACAGTTTGGAAATTCGTTTATCACGCCAACCTACGGGAATCTATTCCAAAACAGCTAATGAGGGAGGGTGTCTACCTGCTGGAAGCTCTACATAGCCACTGTACTAAAACACAGGTAACTGCCAATAGAGGCTCTCGAGTTACAGAATATAGGCTAAATATGAGAATCAGGAAAAGAAGGTTCCTATTGTTTTCATCTGTCATGGAACAGGAGGGTTTGTTCTTAAGAAGGTCAATATCCCCTGGACTTGCTTGCTATCTAAACCACCATTCTAATTGTTTCTAGGCATTGTGCCTCTGCAGGGACCAGTTCTATCAATACCGTCCCATTATTGACGTTGTCTCAGGTTTCATATTCCTCGGGTCGCCGCACTTGTCACAAGATATTGACGCTAAGAAAGCAGTTGACTTGTTATTGAAGTGCAGAGACGGAGGGATTGGAAGGAGTCTTTCGAGCCAACAGGAAGTCTTAGTCCTCACTGGGGTCTGCCAGTCATTCGAGCTGTTGAATCTCCAAGTCCCAGTTGTTTCCGCGTATGAGAGTAGAGAGACACAAACTCACCAAAGCGTATGGTCAAGGTTTGGTCGCAAAGACCGAGCTCAAATGGTAAGTTCCAGATCCTTCAGACTGTTATCCGGCACTGATATGTTACTGGTGAACAGATTGTGTCTAAGGAACTGGGGACTTTGAAATTAGATACCGAGAATTCGGTAGACAGCAGGTCCAACCACACTGATATTTGCAACGTGCCTGTAGGATCTGAATTGTACAAGGCATGCAAAGGCCTTATCTCTGAAGTCCTAAGCAGTGCACCACAAAGGATTGCCGAAAGTTCTGGACCTTGTAAGTTCCCAAATACTTCGCTAATACTTTGAATCTACTTAAAAATACTAATCCCGAGCCAGATGCCGTGCCCGGAGCGCTCAAGGACTACAGTCTTCGTAGTCCGAGCAGTGCGGGCTGGACAGCATTAGATGACGTGGTGTTTCGTAAAACGTCTCTCCCTACCTCATCCCCGTTTGGTGGCGCCACCGCGGGATCTACTACTGCCTCATACGAGATTGTGCCAGCGGAGACTTCTCTGGATGTTTCTACTCGAGATCCCAAATTACCATGCTTCATGCTTGGGGATCACCGTCGGAAGGGCAATTTTGTAGGTCGTGAGGACATCATGAAAACCATTGATGATCATCTCCTGCGCCCAATCGTCCAAGACGCATCAGCACTGGATGGTGATGACGATCTTGACGCCCTGCGCTCCTTTGCGATATGTGGTCTTGGGGGCATCGGCAAGACGGAACTGGCGATACAGTACGCCCATACTCGAAAAGCAGAGTTCGAAGCCATCTTCTGGCTAAGTGCAGACGACAGCAAGATTCTGGCGTCAAATTTCGCCAACCTGGCAGTTCAGCTGGGCCTTGAGGAGGACACCTCCCTTGACATCACAGCAAGCCGCGATATTGTCATGGGCTGGCTGTCAAAACCCCTCAGAAAGGCATCAGAGCCAGATGAAGCTAAAAACTACGTGAAGTGGCTTCTTGTTTTCGACAATGTCGACAATGTCGAAGTTCTTGATGACTACTGGCCCAAGTTTGGCCGTGGCTCAGTGCTAATAACTAGCCGTGACCCAAATGCCAAGCAGAACATACACATTCACCATGGAATTCACTTGCCCCCTCTCACGAATTCCGAAACTGAGCTTCTCATGCAGCAGCTGACCCATGTCAGAGTCGACCAGTACCAGCATGAGGCCTTGGCTAAGATTGCCGACGGCCTTGACGGACTTCCCCTCGTAATCAACCATATCTCTGGTTTGTTCAGGTCTTTGCGACTGTCTTATGTAGACTTCCTAGCATTTCTTCAGGACGAGGGAATGCAGACCGTTTATGAAAGCCAATCAGGGGCATCGCAGAAGACCCAGTCGCTTGTGACCTTTTGGGCCCTTGATCGAATTTCGGCTTCAACTAGGGCCCTGATGCAGGTCATCTGTCTGCTGGATCCCGATGACATCCCTGAGGACATGCTCATCGATACTACAGGTCAATTACACCTCCCTGACTACCCCACAAGCAGGGTTAGCTACTATGCCGCCAGAAAAGAGCTCTTGTCTTCTTCTCTCGTCAGTCAAATGCACAACAACAAGCTTTCCGTACATCGCCTTGTCCAAGATGCAGCAAAGACTATGATGAATCCTAGTGAGCTGGCTTTGGCATTCCAGGGAGCGGCTCGGCTATTGGTTTCTGCTTGGCCATATCAGTCGATGAAGGAACACCATTCGACAGCAAGGTTCAGCAGATGTGAAGAGCTGTTTCCTTGTGTTCTTCGTCTCAAAGATGGACTCAAGTGTATGCTTGAAAGCGCTTCCGACTTCCCCTATGACCTATCTGTTGCACGACTTTTTAACGATACCGGATGGTGGGAGTTTCAGCCACATAACTGACGGTGATCAAAGGCTAATCAACTTAGGTACATGTTTGAGCGTGGTCTGCAGGAAGAGACAAAGCCATTTTGTGAGCTGAGTCTTCAAATTGCGGAGCGAATGAAGAGCAGCGTTGGCGCAGAAGTGGTTGAATGCATTCGAGAAAGCCATTCGTTCCTAGGAATCGCTCTTGTCGAGACAAACGAACACTCGTTAAGCATGAGCCACAAGATGAAATGGCTGGACATATTACTCGCGCGGCCGTCTGAGTCAGGGGGTGTCGTGGAGGACTACGAGCTAGGTTACGCCTACAACGAGATTGGGGTAGCATATGGAAATGCGGATATGATTGAAGAGGCGATTGACGCCTTTGTTCGCTCCATCCAGATTTTCCAGGGGCTAGATGATTACGAAGACATTATGCTCGGCTGGCCCGAGCCTAACCTTGGTTTCATGTACTGGCTGAAAGGGGACTTGGACAAAGCCGAGCAAGCACTGGTCGAGATTCTTGACATCCACGCCGCTGCATGGGGTGTAGACGACACACGCTCTTTCAAGTACAACTCTCATCGCGGTTGGTCAGTTCAAAGCTAACAACTATCAGGACTGGGAAAATCCTCTATGGCCTGGGTAATGTTCTGGAGTCACAGGGCCGCTTCGACGAGAGTCTCGGGTTTCATATACGCTGCCTTGAGCAATACAAGGTAGTTCTTGGCATGAATCACCACAGAGTCGGAGATGTATGCTACAGGATTGCCGGGCACTACATGAGACAAGGGCTGTACAAGGAAGCAAGGTACGATGTGTTGCTAAACCATTTCTTGCTTGTAGCTAATGATGAGGGTTTTAGCGAGTATCTGGCGACTGCCATGAAGATATTCAAATCACGCCCATATTTGGTCAATGAATTGGCCCGAACCATGTTCAAAAAGAGCAAGCTATTGCTCTTGATGGGGGACCATGATGAGGCTGATCAAGTGATGAAGATAGCTTATGAAACCCGGAGGGGTTTGAAACCAGGAGACACTCGCCCTGCAGAAAGTCTCAATGAAGTGGATTATGACGAGCTAGTTGCATTCTGGTCTAGATAATTGAACAGGCTGGAAGATATCTTGGAGGCAAACAGGTCTGTAAGGCGCAGGACAGGCGCTGTTTGAAAATGAGTATTACGCGCCATGGCGATAATGTCAGTCTTTAATTGGATCACGAATGTGCAGGGATACTCCTCATGTGTAACCACCCAGGTTATGGAGTCCAATCAACGCGTGCTTATCCATGGAGGCTGAGTAGGTAAAGGTCAGCTGAAAGCCTGGAATGCCTGATTTGGGTGGCAGGGTCGGTCATTCCCAGGCCATATGATATCCTGAATTTTCCGCTTAAATTTGACGCGACCGCCAGTACTTTCCAAACTGTTGACTTTCACGACGTGCGTTCACCTAGAAAATGCCAACGATGAGTCTTGCCCTCCCAGTCACCAACACAGGCACTAGCCGTGCAAGAGAACCGAATAGGAAAACGACAGTACAGGCCTCCAGGTTGCGTAAGTATCCTCTTTCCCCTTACCATGGATTTCTTACTTTCTTACACCTGGGAAATTCCAGGCCCTGAAGAGTATGCAAACGCTGTCGTTGGCTACTCGAGGCTGACTACAGGTGCCGGCCAAAATCACATCTCTCTCGGCCAGTATCTCTCCAGTGGAGCCGATATACACTTGGACCCGAGAAGAGTCAATGATGATTTTGTTACACTGTATCCTCTAGGAGATGGACAGGGCAGCCGGCAATCATCCTCGCAGTCTCCGCCCCGTTCTTCAGATGGCGATGGGGATCCTGAATCAGCGGATGAAAGGCCTCACAAAGCCCTCAAACCATGGAACTTTCAAGATCACAGCGACTTCTACAGCTACAATTTAAACAAGCCTGTGCAGAGTTGTATCATATTTTTGCGCGGCTTCATGACGGCAGCATGGATCAACAACATCGGTGCGCGTTACGTAGTGGATCCAGAGTTCTTTTGTCGGCATCTGGATTTCGCTCCTGCCAACGGCAATTCAAACAGCTTTTCCATTCCAGCACTGCCATCGTCTTCAGAGCACTTGATCGAATTGCCCATCATCACCATCGGGAGGCGAATGACTTCGCCGGACGCACCGCGAGCAGACAAGATCAATGAGCTCAGGAGCCAGGGTTCCAGTGCATTGGCCGCTCATCATCACCAGATCTGTAAGCTGGCGTTTTCGAAGATGAATCTAGGAGACTCGATGGTCAGAAACTTCCATATCTTTGACGAGATACACTTCGCCATCGAGCAACGGATCTCGATTTGCATGCAGCCCACAAAGAAGGCTAAGAAGGGTGATATATCCGGCCAGACCTTCACTCGTAAGTATTATAGGTCAACTAGACCTCTGCTGCTACCTCGGAATCCTGTGTGTTGATAATCATTTCAGTACTTGCTTGGCTGGATTCTGGATCAGACTTCCCCAATTTGACGTCACATCCATGGTCTGTTAGTCGCCCGCACTCTTACTTTCTCCCGGTAATTCGCCACAAGTCTATGGCAGCACTTAAATGCCATCTATTTACCGATCCATCATCACATGGAGAGGGATCCAGCGGTGGTCAGATTCAGTCGCTGTCGAGATTGCCCGATGATTACGGCCGCTCACTTCGACCAAGTATAATGGCCAAAGACCCGTTTTATACCATCATCGAAATCTTCAATTTTGCGGCGAGTTCACAAGTTCAGTTCCTCAACCTAATCGATGCTCAATTAGACGTTCACACGTCAGGTCCTACTTCACAGGACTTCGAAAGCTTGGGTCATTTAAAGTACATCAAGCACATGCTCTATGGTCATCTTCAGAAAACGAAACATGTCTTGGAAAGCATTAAGAATGCTCAGCTCCCCACGTGGCCGAAGGATGATTCAAACAGCGATAAAGCTGCCGCCGCAGCACATAACGTCGAACAAGAATTTCAGTACATACTCGATCGCACAACCAGCCTCCACACACGGACCACTGAGTCAATCTCAGTCCTGATGTCAAGCATGTCTATTTCGGAGTCTCAGCGGGCGATTACTCAAGCAGAGCGCGTGGGAAAGCTAACCCTCTTGGCATTTGTATTTGTTCCTTTATCCTTTACAACTAGCTTCTTTGGAATGAATGTACAGCAGATTGAAGGTAAAAACTTGGGAATCTGGTGGTGGGTTGTGATGTCAGTACTAATAGTAGGACTCGTATTTGCTTTATACTTTGTTGATGTGTTAGCTCTATGGAACAGAGTCCGAGGCTACTTTAGGTCCTTAAGGCTTGGGACATGGTTTATGTATTAGGTTTATATAAATATATTAAGTCGTCTATTTTGTATCAAGATAGAAAACTTTTTATTTTACGGTAACAAGGGTTTCTGCTTTTCTTATTTTAATATTATCTACTTTCTGGCTGGAAAGCTATAGTAAGAGTAAAAGAGGCTTTGGCAGAAATAATGAAACACCTGAACAAAATTGCTTGCGAAATTGATCTGGTTTATGCCCCCTTCGCCTTGCATCATTTCTTAGTTACAAGGCGCGATGGATGTGTGTCCTTGAGTAAAACGCGTATATATGGCCGGTCCGCATCCGACGGGATCGGATGCTGTTGTCTGACACCGGATCACACCATCTGAGTTATGGGTGAGGTATTGCTATACATGGAACAGGCTTACCTATGGCACGCTTTTCAGTTTCCCCATCATTGGCCCCCGTGGCCGCACTTCTTGGCTTTGCAAAGGCCGATGGGCAGTATAATTCTCGCCCTGACCCAGCAGCACCTCGACTGAGCATCACGATTCCTGCTACTGAACATGTCTCTCCCGGTTACACTTCCGTCGGGCCTTACCCCGGCTTCGAGGGCGTCGGAGCAGGTTCCAAGCAGGCAGCCGCCTATATTTTCACCAACACTAGAGATTTGTTCTGATTGAGTCTTGGCTACTTCGCAACATGGGTCGGAAACTGTTCAGGTAATCCAGTACCAAGGAAATACAGCACTATAGGCATTAAAGGGCTGTGTTGATGCTTCCCATGGCCACGGATACGGCACGCCCATTCTCCTAGACGACTACTACCGGCCTCTCGCTTTGGTGCAGAGCCCAAACCTCCGCCTCATCTCTATTCACGAGTTCAAGGTCGCCAATGAGAAAATAGCTCTAGTTGAGATTTATCAGCCTACGGCCTTGGATATTAGTCCATTTGGGGGTTCCGGACGGGAGCAGTGGATTGCCGATGGCGTGTTCCAGGAATTCGATATTGCATCTGGAGAGTTGATCTTTGAGGGACACACTGTTTATTGGGCCTGCCCCGCTGGTAAGATCATCAAGTCCATGTTGCAAGATTGCCTCGAGTCCCTATACTAACCCTGACCAACTAGACAGTATAATTCTAGCAGAGTGGAGAGACTAATGCCTCATCCTATAGCCGTGGGCTGTGCCTATTAGGCTGATGCGATTTGCCATGTTACCATTTCTTGTCCTACATGGGATCAAGAAAGTCTACCGATGCCCCTTTTCCCTCCATAACCTCCAAAATCTGGTCCTCCACGAACGGATTCTCCCCGTGGTGATACATATAGTCCATTGCAGCACGACTCACGTCTATAGCAGCGCAATCTGTCGTGATTTCACTCTCAACAACAAGTACAATGAGTTTTGGCTGATTGCCCACCGGCCTCTCTCTCCATCCCAGGTTATCGCGCATGTCCTGCAGTAAATCCCTGTAATTCCCCCCACCGGGAAGAAAGTTGAGGAAACTCAGCTCAAGCGACTCGAGTGACGATGGGATTGTAGAAAGGAAGGCCATAACATCTCTCTGTTTGACAAAAGCACGTGAAAGGGTCAAGTGACGTAGTTTCGACCACTCGCTGATTGGGAATATGCTCCGCAGAGGCATACCATTCTGTTCGTCCGCCACAAATTCGTGCCATCTTCTACTCAGAAAAGGAATGCTAGTATCGACGCGAAGATCTTGCAAGTTCTTTGCCTTGCTCAGAGCGTTGAAGAGAAGTCCGGATCGGAACACGGGCCAGTTCTCCCGATCTTCAGTACCACAGGCGAGTGACAACTCCAGGCGTCTCAGTGGAGGGTGACTCAGAATGGTGACAAGATCGTGATACTCAGCACCGGCCGGGTTATCAAAGACACGGCAGCTGATTCCCGTCCAAAGCTGCCTGTTTTCCACAACGAACTCGCAGAGACCACACGTCGGGTTCTCACGTATATGTTGAGCGATCTCCTTCGTGACAACACAGAACCCGCGGCATTTTTGCCTAGATCTGTCATCCCACGGCCTGAGAGTATTTTCCTCAAATGGGTTTGGAACAGGCCAACCGCGTTCTAGAGGGTATATTAGGCCCTGTGGGAGAGACCTGATATTGGGCGTGTGATACAAAGGTCTTCCAAAAATTCCATGGGCAGCAGGACTCAGAGTAACCCTTTTCAGGTTTGGGAAGCGTAAAAGACCATATCTCAGAGCGTCGGCGTCCCGGCCCGACGCAATGACTTCGTCTTGCTGCGATTTAAGCTTCTGATATACTCCGTATGATTCATCCAGGGTGCATCGAGTCTCGAAAGCTTTCTTGTTATGAAGCGTGCACTGATACTGCCCCTCATCAGCGTCAATGACATTAATGATGCATATGTAAGCCCTTTTAAACCAGTACGGCACTCTTTTGGTGTCATTCGTGCCTTTCTTTTCCTCTATAAACCGTCTGCAACTAGAGGGATCAAAGCGGGAGTCATCGTAGATGATCTCGGTGACTTTGAACCGAAAGACATCATGGTTCGCAATCGAGTTGAAGACCTCAATGTCGCGCGGGTTAGCAGATATAAACACTCGGTTTAAACGTGGAAGAGCGATGCTCCTGAGATAAGAGCACGTCAGGCGGAGGTTCTTGATGTCGGCGTTTGGAAGAGTGTAGATGACTTGGTTTAGAAGCTCGAGGGGAAGGCGATTGAGATTACCGAGACTTTGACGGCTTTGATCGGTCGAGTCCATTTTGAGAGAGGCAGCGCAACTAAGCTAATCGTATGGTGTATGAAGATAAAGGTAAGCCCTCGTTGACATGAGTCCAATTCTTGCCCGGCTAATGATATGAGGTTTAGCCTGGAGAGGGGGATTACGACGCCTGAAGTACACCCATGTATGGTGGGGCTGGCATGTCCAATTACAGACGAGACATGGCCTCAGATACTGGCAATAATCACATATTACTAAGAATGATCAAGATTGGTCTGAATCACGACAGGATATAGTGTAATATGATGTTGCCAGATGTATTAATGTAAAGTATCCTTACATTATCTTGATCTAAGTGGCATATCTCCAGTGAGGATGGTCATCGCCCAAATTATCAGCATCAGCTCCCTGGAGTCTATGATCCCTCTCCCCGCGATCCCTCTTCTTATTCTCCCTGATAGCAAGGAAGTAAAACGCCGTGCAAGAAATACCGCAGATCCACACCATACCAAGACTGACTCCGAGACCAGTCCAGTACTCAGGCGCCTCACGCGTAAGATACACGTTGGAAGCGACGATACCACCAAGATTGCCAAAGCCAACCTGAGCAGCTGATGCGATAGATCGCTTGTAGTGTCCGCCCATGGTGTTGGATAGCCATCCGAGAAGGACGGGCTGTGTGATGTAGCCGCCTGTGACGAGCAGGAAGAGGGCAAAGTATCGTGCTGCAGTGGGGACCTGGTGTTGGAGTAGGAGGAGGATGTAGCCGACGCTGGTCATCACGACGCCGAACATGGTGAAGCCGTATCGATGGCGGAGACGGTCGGCGAGGTACGCGGCTGAGAGACAGCCTATGGTTGCGACGATATATACTGGAATCGTGAGGACTTGTGCGCGCTCGGCGGCGTAGCCCATCTCTCGGAGGATGGTAGGGATGAAGAACTACAAGAGTCAGTACAGCTGTTGTTTCTGGATGGACTGATATCTTACCGAGCCAGCATATCCGTTGTTGACAATACCAAAGTAGGCCAGGGTTCCGAGATAAATCTTCCAGTCGGTCAAGATTCTCCTCCAAGCTCCCTTGTTGAGATGGTCCATCTTTGCATCGCCCGAGTCCTCAGCTAGCCGAGCGATAAGTCTTGCTCGTTCGTCGTCATTAAGGAACTTTGCGGTCTCTGGCCAATCAGGAATCCACCATTTGGCCAGAACACCGACGACTACTGTGAGAATTCCTTCAAGGATAAAGATCCTATCATAGTGTGAGTAAAGGATTAGGCAAACACGAGAGAGCGACATACCAGCGCCATGCCTCAAGACCACCGACATCATGCATCTTGGCAATGGCAAAAGCCAAAAGACCAGAAAAGGCACCCGCCAAGATGGCAGCGCTGAAGAACAGCGACATGCGCCATTGGACCTCGTAGCGTCTGTAGTACATGCTGATAAGGTAGATGCAGCCTGGGACAATACCAGCCTCGAAGAAGCCGAGCAGAACACGACAGGCGATCAGACCTTGTACATTATGGACGAGGCCCATGCCGACGGTAGAAATGCCTGGAACAAAGTCAGTTCAAGGCCGTTTAGACACTGGGTCAAGTGGCATACCCCAGAGAACGGTAATTCCAGCCAGCCAGAGGGACGGCGATACCCTCTTGATCATGATATTCGAGGGGACTTCAAAGATGATGTACTGCAAACTGCGTGTCAGTGAATTGGGTATGCTTGTATCCGATCGATCGACGTACGGGGATGAAGAAGACGAAGAGCGCCATGTTGTAATCGCTGCCGGTCATCTTGAGATCCTCTGTCATTCCTTGGATCTTTGCGTTACCTGCACACCGCGATTCTGTCGTCAGCTCAACCTTCTCCCAGGCAGGTCTTTGCATCATGAGAACATACCGATATTGGTTCTATCCATAAAGGACAGGAAGAAAATCACCATCAGAGGGGGAATCAAGCGAAGATCGCACTTCCGCAAAAGCTTCTTGGTAGCCTCTGATTCCTCAGGTGTCTGCTCCACGGAAGACTCAGCACCCTTGAGGGAGGCATGATCGAAGGTAACTTTCTCGTTGAGTTCAGCCATATTGAAAGAGAAAGCTGAGGAGAATGAATCGGCGATGTCGAGTTTGAGACGATCAAGGGAACAGGGCGGTGCGTCCCTTCTTATGGACATGGGCGACCTAACTGTCGACTCAGCAATTGTTACCCTCGAGTCTCTGGTATTGGACGAACGGATCTAGATCACCGCACGGAAGAGGTATAGTCAAGTGCGGGGTGCGGAGGCGGGGGTACTGGGATATTCCCGTGTGATGGAAGAGGAATTCCGGGGTAGCGAGGTGGCAGACAACATGGCGGTATCATGAAATGGTTGCATAACCATGGTAATAGCGTCATGCAGCAGATCCGAGGAAGGGAGATAACGACAACCCTGGCTTGCTTCCTAATTCCAAATACTACATGATACAGCTATCACAATAGCCCGGGCCATTCCCGAACGCGCTGATGGGTGAGATGAGAGAACTACAGTTAAGGTTAAGCGGGGAGACGACGATAGGACAAGAGGCCATGTGGCTGAATCAACGACTACTAGTTTGCATTGGCCATGGATGTGTGATTGGGGTCAAGGGTGCATTCTGTTTGTGCTCTGACGAATACGACCTCATTCTTGGTCCCTGTCAAGGAGCATTGGCAAGCCAACAGGTTTAATTGGCACCAGCACGCATCGGTTACGAAAATCCCTGTACAATATCGTCTAGCTGAAGGATGCATGCCAGTCCTTGGCCTCTTGAGGTCGGGCAGAAGGCGGAAATTCGGACTGGTTCCTGATACATTTTGTGCTGATTCATTCGGAAATTTCCGAATTAAACACTTGAGTCGGTTATCACGTAGAGGAAGGGCCGAGTAAGCTTAGTGATAAATGGCACGTACCGTATCCATAAAGACCAACGATACCATTATAAGATGAACGACGCTGAATATACGGTGCCCATAGTTAATATTCATCTCGTAGCTCGCTTTCGTGGCCTTGAGTCTGGATCCACTGTGATACTGGATCCAAGTGGGGATCACTCTTCCACTACCGAAATCAAAGCCGATCCGCACTCGGGTACCAACCGTGAATGGGGAACTCCTCTTCGGATGCATCCCGCGTTGCAACACTAAGCGTAGAGAAAAGACCTCATGGAATTAGCCCGATATATCATCAGTCACTTGACCCGAGCGACAGAATGAAATCAGAAGCTCAAGCGACAGAATCAGATCGTACAGACCCTGCATCAACGAAGCCCATCATGTACGTCAATCACCACCGCAATCATCTCAAACAGAGACTAACATGATACAACAGGTACACAACATCTTTCGCCTTCTTCGAGGCCCTGGTCGAGGCAGGCGTCAAGAACTGCTTCGTCAATCTCGGCTCTGACCATCCCAGTATTCTTGAGGCTATGGTCAGAGGCCAGCGGGAGCTGAAGGATAAATTTCCCAGAATCATCACATGTCCAAATGAAATGGTTGCGCTGTCCATGGCAGATGGATATGCGAGATTGAGTGGCGAAGCGCAGTGTGTCATTGTACATGTCGATGTCGGTACCTCTGCTCTTGCGGCTGCTATTCACAACGCTGCTATGGGAAGAGCGCCGGTTTTGATCTTTGCTGGATTATCGCCGTATTCTATTGAGGGAGAACTTCTCGGTTCGAGAACTGAGTTCATGTAAGTCAAGCTTTTTGACCTCATGAGAAGCTTACTAACAATTACAGCCACTGGATTCAAGATGTGCCGGATCAGAAGCAAATCGTATCGCAATACTGCCGTTACGTAGGAGAGATCAAGACTGGAAGAAATGTCAAGCAAATGGTTCGTCGCGCCCTGCAACTCGCCACAAGTCACCCCCAAGGCCCCTCATATCTCATGGGCGCCCGCGAGGTCATGGAGGAGACCATTGAGCCATACAGCATCAACTCCGCCTTCTGGAAGCCCGTCGCACCCGCAGCTCTCCCCCAAGAAGCCGTGCAAGAAATCGCAGAGGCTCTGGTCAACGCCTCTGACCCATTGGTCATCGTCGGTTTCACCGGTCGCAACCACGCAGCTGTTGAACCTCTTGTAGCGCTGGCGAATACCATCAAGGGCCTGAAGGTTCTTGATACGGGATGCTCGGACATGTGCTTCCCTGCTGACCATCCTGGTTGGTTGGGTATGAAGTACGGTGTTGACGCGGCGATTCAGAACGCTGATGTTTTCCTTATTCTGGACTGTGATGTTCCGTGGATCAACAAGCTCTGCAAACCCAAGAAGGACGCGAGGATCTTCCATCTCGACGTCGATCCTTTGAAGGAGAGCATGCTGGTGTTTTACATTGATGCTGAGCAGCGATACCGCGTTGATGCCGAGACTTCGCTGCGACAGATCACAGATTATCTCCGGGCATCACTCTCTGAGAAGCTTGCCGCTTCAGAGTTTGATCGCCGGGAGCAGGCCCTTCAGAAGTCTTATGCGGAGCGCATACAAACGCTTGATGCAAAGGCCAAGCCTCTTGACTCGGGCAAGCTCACAACAGATTACGTCTGCTCGACGCTACGAGCCAAGCTACCTGAGGACACAATCTGGGCAGTCGAGGCCATCACAAACATGATTGCAGTGGCCGATCAAATCCGCGCTACCATCCCTGGACAATGGATCCACTGCGGCGGCGGCGGTCTCGGCTGGAGTGGCGGCGGTGCCCTGGGTATCAAGCTCGCAGCAGACGCAGCCGATGCTCTCATCCCCGGCAAGCGCAAGCGCTACGTTGTGCAGATCGTAGGCGACGGATCATACATGTTCTCCGTGCCCTCAAGCGTATACTGGATCTCCGCCCGCTACGGCATTCCCGTTCTGACCATCGTGCTGAACAACCTTGGCTGGAACGCGCCTAAACGGTCCATGCTGCTGGTTCACCCTGACGGTCCCGCTTCAAGGGCTACGAATGAGGAGTTGAATATCTCATTTGCGCCTAGTCCGGACTATGCGGGTATTGCGAAGGCTGCTAGTAATGGAGTCATCTTTGGAGCGAGGGTTGCTGATATTTCGGAGTTTCAGAGTGCGCTGGCCGGAGCGGTTGAGAGCTTGGATAGAGGCGTCTCTGCTGTGCTGGACGTTGCGATTTAAAACATGATGCGTTAGAATAGATAAAATAAAAAGTTTAGGATTTTTTCTTTAAACTCTGGATATATCCACTACATATTTGTTGAATACTTTAGCTATCGTGACGTGATGATCTTGTACCAAGTGCATTAGCTTAAACTTCCAAGACAAACTTCTCACCGCTTGCCCCAGCTCGGAGAAGATCCAGCATTTCTTGTGTCGCGTTCAATCCGCCTTCGATGACACGAGCCCTCGGCGCAGGCTTGATTCTCCCATCTTCGAGTGCCTTTGATAACCAGCCGCCGAAGATCCAGGCGGCGATATCTGGATACTTCTCCGTGAATCCCCAGCAGTTGGTGTGACGTACTTCAATGCCCGCCGGTAATAGCTCTTCTTCCGGCCACGGCATCAGCGTGGTGACCTTGCAGTCTGATGTGATATCAGCGGCAGTGACGACCTCGACAACTGAATTGAAGGAGCTGCCTTCAGATCTGGCATCGATGGCCCCTCGGATTTTTGTTCCAGACGATTTAAGGGCTTTAGATATCTTCAGCGCGACTTGAGGGTCGCGGTAGTCCCACGTATCAGCCGCGCCCAACGTCTTGAGCCACTCGTGATGTTTCTGACTTGCTGTTGCGTACACAGTCCATCCCAGCGCATGCGCGATCTGCACCGCAGACACACCAACAGCCGAAGCACCGCTCCACACAAGAACAGCACCATCCTCCTCAGTAGATTTCTCGTGCATCGGCAGCCCCAGGCCTTTGAACAGGGCGATGGATGCGGTGACCATACCGACGGGAAGGACGACACCGTCCTGGAAGCTGATGCTGTCCGGCAGGTGGGCTGTTGCCGCTTCATCGAGAATCGTGTAGGTCTGGAAGGCTGCTTCGTCACTGTTTCCATTGAGAACGCCCATGGCAAACCCTATAACGCGATCACCCGGTTTGAAGTGTGTTACGTCGGCTCCGATGGATACGACGACACCGCTGAGGTCACTGCCAAGCACGGCTGGAAACTTGTCGATGATGGCACCAAGGGTTTGAATCTTCCAGTCCGAAGGGTTTGCAGCGACGACTGCATTGCGAACTAAGATTTTGCCCTTACCGGGGGTTGGAACAGGACGTTGTTCGATGATGAGTTGGCTCTGCTTGGCGGGGAGGACAGCAGCGAATTGAAACTCAGTGGAACGAGACATGCTGTGATAGTTACACCAGTGCTGAGATGCAAGATTCGAGTTGATGAAGATTGAAACAGAATAATGAAAAAGCTTAAGCTCTAGGGTATTTACTTGCATGATGGAGGACTGTATGGAGAGAGGACGGCATTGCGCATTATATACACCGAGGCATTACGAATACGATCTGAATCACCAAGGGATTCGCCATAATGACTGCAGTATTTCAAGTATCACGTAAATGTTCTTGTGGATGTTGTTCCAAATGACAAAGCGATCCTGACGAATTCCAGGAGCCAAAATACTTGGCTAATGAGATGAAATTGGCAAGATTTCGCGAATGTGGGTCCAGATCGAAGAAAGCAAGATATGATTGGCTTTGCTTTTAGATAAACCTTGCCGACCGGCCTAACCGGATTAAGGTGGAACTATGGGGCTTGCTTGCTTCCTTTCCAGCATATGATTCGTCTATCGCTCAGAGGTAGCAACTAATCGCGAGGACGAACGGATTTAACCGGGGCTAATAGCGAGAATGCTTTAGTAATTATGGACGACCATGTAAGCAGCCCTCGCATTCGGTCTATTTCCATCGCACCCCTCTAGCAGTGACCTTCAACTTCATTTTGGCACTAACATCTAGATGTACAATGGAAAGCCAAAGTAGACTCAAGGCAAGCAGATCCTGCGGCACTTGTCGAGGTACGTTCACCCGTATTTTGTGACAGAGGGCGTATTGAAAGCCTAGATCGTCGGATCAGATGCGACAGAAAGGTTCCAACATGCGACAATTGCAGACGATCAACGCTTTTCTGCAAAGGCTACGAACTACGTCTATCGTGGCCGCGAGATGGGGATGTCAAAAGAGCAATGACGGTTTCTTGTTCCTGGCCGATCAATGGGCAGTCTGAGATTACGCATCAGGGATTCTTTGTTAATACGCAGAAATGGCACGTAAGAGCTTGGTCCCACGCTGTGGCTACAGGAAATGCTCGTGAGTCTTCCTGGCTGCGAATGCGACCGCTAAACATTCCTACGCCAGTCTTCTGACCGCCCTATCAAGGAATATTCCAAGAGGGAATTTTACAAGGCTCAATACCAAGCTCTGTCTACTTGTCCTTGGTGGAGAGAGAGGACAGTAGTCTCATTTACTATTGTACGTTTCTAAACACCCTGTACTATAAAAGCCATACTAAACTTCTAGACATCCAGCATGCACCGTCTTTCCTGCTAAATCCACTAGGGTCTCTCTCGAAATTACTCTTACAAATTGGCCTCACTGATTCCTCACCGTCTTCTGTCGCCGTCTTAAACAGCCTGCTGGCAGTCTCCGCCCTGCACGCCTTTGGCGAAGGGAGAGCAATAGGATTCAAGAGTCGAGCTATTTCCATGACGAGAATATCGCTAGACCCAGACAACCCTGACTCCGTGGTGATTGGAAACCTTGCTGCAAGTATGCTGCTATACCTTTATGAAGTAGGTCGCAATAAGTATCCCATGCACGCCAACAGCTAATGATCAGACTCTTCATATGTCTACCCCTGTGGCGTGGGCAGCATATCTCTTCGGCGTCAAGCAGATTCTCCAGTTTTCCAAAGAACGCGGTAGTTTGTCTGCGTGCTATAGGGGCATCTTTGAGTGGATTCTATACCATGAGACGATTATCGAGTTCAGCCAGCTATACTATGGAAGGGAGACTTACAAACCGCTCTGTCGAACGAGGATGTCTGGAGACTTTTTAGACAGGGATGAATCTTGGAATGCCAATGTGAGTTGAAACAATTCTCAATTATTTCCCTAGCTAAAGGTGTCTTGGAGGGGGTAGATGCAACAGGGTGTAGCCCAACAGTGTTGAGAATCATCTCCAAGGTGTTCAACATAGTGATTCCCAACCCCAGAGGTCCAGTATTCCCAGCCTCGAGAAAGGACCTTGTAGAGCTGGAGGGCCAACTTCGAAGACAAGTCGAAAAGCCAGTCGAGTCTGCTACCGCATCGGGCCCAACCTCATGGATACACGCTGCGACGAAGCTGCACTGCATAGCGGCACTCCTTTGGATTAACCGCTCCGCATACAGCTACAACGGCACCGAGCCGAGTCATCAAGCATTAGTCTCTAAGGGTCTACAGATTCTCGGCCAGCTTGAGACTTGCGACCTGCCCTGGCCACTGTTTGTTGTTACGTGTGAAGCTCGGACAGATGAACAGCGGTGTGACATACTCGCGGCCATTCATCGAGCGCAAGAAAGGTCTAGCACACGGCACATGGATCTTGTAAAGGGCTTGATAGAGGTTGGCTGGAGCTATGATGATCTGGACCCGGATGGCTTGTTGAGCTACGACACGAAGATTTGCAGTATTATTCACGCTGGCTCATGGATGCCGCCGTTTATATGAACCCGAACGTAAACTTGGTTGTATAGCTAATCAATTTGTTGGCGATCTCGAGTTCTCTCGTATAAGTTCTCACTGAAAAGAGTCGTGTGGTTATCACAGTTCTATAGCAATGAGAGGTAAATCATAGCCATAAAGAAGATTCCGGCAGGAAGTCCCCTTGTCCTTGAACTTGTATTCACCGCTACCATCCGCTTTCACATGCACAAGCGAGATGCAGCTTCATATCCACGCCCCCTCAGGTGCTTAGATCAGCATTTAAGGGTTAACAGCAAGCTTATCAAAATGCAACCCTCCACCAGATGAACAAACATTCGAGCTCTGTGAAATCCTCGCAACATCCTGACCGCACGAGAACCCCTGCTGGCAGGCATAAAAGTCCTGCGCATTGCTCCCCCCAGTCCACCTCATGCTCTGGAAGATGACACCGTTGGCCAGCGCGTTCGTCCACTGGTAGTCCTTGCACGGATCCCAGGTGAGCATGAAGGGGTCGTAGATGACGTTCTGGCAGCCCGTGTCGGAGTAGAGGGCGAAGTTGGTGAAGCGGAGGGGGAGTTGGCATGCTGCTTTCTGGGCGGCGTCTGTGGCGGGCGAGGCGACGGCTGAGGATGAGGGGGC
The DNA here is from genome assembly GCA_014898875.1 of Fusarium miscanthi. Taxonomy (NCBI): domain Eukaryota; kingdom Fungi; phylum Ascomycota; class Sordariomycetes; order Hypocreales; family Nectriaceae; genus Fusarium; species Fusarium miscanthi. The sequence goes on from JAAVUA010000187.1 coordinate 25,715, forward strand.
TTTGGAGGTGTCGTCTGGCTTGGAGAAGGGGAGGGTTTTGATGGTTACTTCGGAGGGCCCTTTTGGCGCTGCGATGGCGATGGGGGCCGCGAGGAGCAGAAGACCGATGTCGCGTAGAGAAACCATTGCTGGAGTGTAACTTTAAATATGTCGCTAGAATGGATGTCTGGTGTAGAACAGTGATTGAAAGAGTCTCTGATGTTGGTATCAATCTGTTAAATGCACGGAAGCCTTGGATCTTATAGGCAAGTCTGTGTATCTTCCAATAAGCTATAGATACGACTCGGTGTAGCTGATTGGTAGTGATAGATAGACACTACGGAGTAATAACTCTACTTGACCCCGGTACGGCCCGCTCGAATTGAGGGATCACCGTAAGCAATGCAACACAACATTGAATCAAAAGTTCTCTGAAAAATGCAGATGTAACGAATAAGGCTATCGAATAGCCACCGCTTACTGATCACCGCTTACGGCTGAGACATGGTGATTGTCACACGGCCGGCATCGCCGCTTACAATGTCGCCGATTATCCGTAAAGGCGTAACACATAGATCAGATAATCCTGTATTATTCTATTTCTCGGTCGTTTGGTCTTTGCGATCAAAGATCTTTCCCGGATTCATCAACCAAAGCGGATCCAGACTCGTCTTGATAGCCCTCATGACCTGGATCGGCACATCGCCAACCTCTTCCCGCAGAAAGTCCTTCTTTCCAAGTCCAACACCGTGCTCGCCCTGGCCGCCATTGTTAGATATGTCCGCTTACAGTTAGGTGACATTGCTTACCGTGCATGTTCCTTCCATCTCGATCGCTCGTGAGACCATCTTGTGAACGCAGTCCTCGACCGCTTTGCGCTGCTTTTCCTCGAATAGGATCGTCTCGTGGAAGTTGCCGTCGCCGATGTGTCCGAGAATACTACCGAATAATCCCAGCTCAACAAGTTCCTTCTTGGATATGTCTATACAAGATTAGTAATGTCCACAAGGGGGGAAATCAAGCAGGCGAACTGACCTATGAGTTCGGACACTCGCGATAGAGGAACAGCGACATCCGTAGACCAAACATGTCCATCTGTCTCGCGCAGCGCCATCATGCTCCACAGCGCCTCTTTCCGCGCCGACCACAGAGCCTTCTGCTTATGCGGATCGCTCTCGTACTGGAAGCCATTTGCCTGATGCTTCTCGGAAATGCTCTGGACCTGCGCAATGCTATCCTTGACTAAAGCATCGCTACCGCTGAACTTGAAGAACAGCGTGGGCACCTCGTTCCACTTCATTGATGTTGCGCCCATCCTGTTGATGACGCTCATGAGTACCTCGTCTAGGATCTCGACGGCGCTGATGGGCACGCCGCGTCGGATGACGTCTATGGCCATGGTTGCGGCGGCCTTGACTGAGGGGAATGTGACTACGGCGATGCCAGTGTGCTCGGGGATGGGAGCCAGCTTCAGCGTGGCTTCGGTGACGAAACCCAATGTGCCTTCTGATCCTACAAACAGCGAGTTGAGGCTGTAGCCCGCTGACGACTTTCTCGGCCGTCGTCGGGTTTTGAGAATTGTACCGTCGCTCAGGACTACAGTGAGGTTCACCACCCAGTCTCTCATGGTGCCGTACTTGACAGCATTGGTTCCACTGTGAATTGTTAGATATGCTCGTTCCACGGTCCTCTTCGCGGTACTGACCTGCAGTTTGTTCCAACCATTCCTCCAATTTGGGCCTAGAGCACATGTTAGAGGAAACTTCTCCCCGTTGAATTTCAAGACTTACAGAAGGGCCTGGATCGATGGGGAAGAATAGACCGGTGTCTTTGATCTTCTCATTCAGATCCATCCATGGAACAGAAGGCTGGACGACGACATTCAAGCTGCACATTTAGCCTCACCGCTGACAACTACTTTCATGATTAAACTTACTCGTCGCTGTGAACTTCCAAAATCTGGTTCATGTTGACAAAGTCAACGCTCACTCCACCAAACGGTGCTGAGAAATGGCCCTCGACACTCGAACCGCCAGAATAAGGAACTTGCGCCGTTAGTTCTGCTGGCCCTGTCATTCCCGGAAACAGGACTTACTCATCGGCACACGTCTTTTGTGGCAGATCTTTGCAATAATGGCAACCTCCTCTGTAGTCTTGGGAAACGTGACAGCCACCGGCAGTCGGTCGATGTTGATGGTGGACCAGTCCGAGTAGCCGTGGGAATGCAGAATCTCATCTTCTATGCTGACTGCATCTTCGCCAAGTGCTCTCGTTATTTCTTCCACTGCCTGCACTCACTCAATTAGATCTATCTTGTCATTCGTTGCTTTTGCTTTCATCTTCTTACCAATTCCATCTCAGCTCGGTTTGCGTATTGAGACTCATCATCCTTCTCTTTCTTGTGGCTGACTATTGTGTATAGCAATGTTCCTCCAACAGTAGTTGCAGTTGCGGACAATGCCGAGGCCAAAAATACTGGATTCTTCCGCTGTTCATGTTTATGGCTCTGATCCTTTTTTGGTGAAGACCTCTTTTGGCTGGCAGTGGCGTTGTTGACAAAACGCTGCGACAGTAGCTCCGCTGTGGAGCGCGACGCGGGTCTCCTGAGGCTCCTCAGCAGCGAACTGGATGGCGATCTAAGCATGGTGAAATTTAATAGAGAGAAACTAACAACTATGTGCTGTGAAAACTGTCATACGCCAGGCCACGCCTTTCTCGGGCGTTCTGGGTTCTTCAACATAAAATATCCAGACCCGATTTTGACACCCGGGTAAAATTCCAACCGATGATGCTCTAACCCAGATGCGGATAGTGTCTCACGGATACTTTCCGTACCCCATTCCCTTCTACCCGAGAAACACCGGGTACAGCCCGTGAAAAGGCAAGGCTCTCCCCTCAATCTCGGCTTCTTCAATCCCCCCCGCTCTTTTTCTCTCTCACGTCTTCCGCAATGGACACTCCACAAACACAGGAGGAGGCAGAGGTCCGCCCACCGAAGCGGAAGAGAGTCGCATTGGCGTGTGACACTTGCCGGGAACGAAAAATCAAATGCGACGGCTCAAAGCCTGTTTGTAGCCCCTGTAGGAAGAGAGGGGAGCCGGCCGCGCGTTGTGTTTATACCGTCATCGCTGGGACGGCGAAGCAGCTCAGCGAGCAGGAGTAAGTATGGCTACGCGGAATAGACTCACAGGGTGTTGATTGTGTTTTTTCCTAGGTACATTACCTCGCTGCAGAAACAGGTGCAGGACATGCAACTGGTCATCGACCAGCTCCGCCAAGATGCACAAGTCACGCCCAAGAGCCCCAGAGACAGAGCCCCGGGACCTATCCATGCACCCACAGGCGGCCCAAGTCCCGTGAGCACAATGGGCGCTACAACCCTCACCCTGAACCGCCAGGAGGACGAGTTCTTTGGCCAGTCCTCGGTCCACTCCCTTCTCCGAGAGGTTCCCCATCCCAACCGTCACCGGTCAACGGCCCCACTCCGGAGCCGGGACCAGTCTTCGGCGACGACATCACTGTTGACGGCCGAGTATGCTCTGCCGCCGAGACAGGTCGCCGACAAGTTCCTGAATCTGTACTTTGAGAGCTCGCATATCTTTTATCCCTGGACGCACTCGACCTGGTTCAGAAAGCGGTACGAGGCATTGTGGACGCCGGCGGGCTACGCGGGCGTAGAGACGGGTCAAGCTGGTGATATTGGCGTCGGCGGCGACGAATGCCCTGAAGCGTCCTTCTTCTGCGTTCTGAACACAATGTTTGCTTTGGGCTGCGAGTTTTCAGATATGCCCGAGAAGGAGTCGGCCTCGGCCATGTTTGGTTCAAGGATGAGGAGTTTGCTGCAGATGGACATCCTTGACAAAGGTGACTTGTCGCATGTGCAGGCTCTTCTCCTGGCGGGACACTATGCAATGTCGAGCGAATATCCCATTCGGTGCTACAATATCATCGGTCTTGCTTGTCGGATAGCTGTTGGGCTGGGTCTGCATACGGAGAGACATGCTGATCAGAGATCTGTGATGGAGAATGAAGTACGTCGAAGAGTCTGGTATGGATGTTTGCAAATGGAGATGTAAGTCACCTCGATGGTCTGGGTACTATTAATATGCTGATAACTATCTAGGACAGTCTGTATGACCTTGGGAAGGCCACCAGTTCTACAGATGACAGACGACGTCCTCGTCCCCGCCGCAGTCGACGACGAGTTCATCTGCCCAAACACCACCTCCTGCATCCAACCCGAAGGAACAGTGTCGCAAAATCTCTTTGTAGTAGAGAACATCCGACTCCACAAGATCCTCGGCAAGATCCTGTCGTCAATCTACTGGCCCAGTTCATCCTCCGACTTTAGCGCCCTCGTCCGTCTGGACGGTCTCCTCGAAGACTTCAAAGCCTCCCTAGTCCACCATCTGAAATGGTGGGACGACGACAGGGCACCGATACAGGGAGCTAGAGGCCGCATCATAAAGCGGCAGAGAAACGTCCTGCAGGCGAGATTTCTCCACCTCAGGATTTTACTGTATCGACCGAGTTTCAGCGCTTTCTGCGCTGCTGCGAGGCGCTCGCGACATCGGCGCGGGACAGGCTCGGGCTCGGATGAGGTCGCTGCGGAAGCGAATACTCTACAGGGTGCTTTCCAGGCTCAGTGCGCTACTACCTGTGTCCAGGTGGCGTACGAACTATCGGCGTCCCTGCTAGCTGCGAGGGAAGTCGAAGCAACGGGCGCATGGTGGTTCAGCCTATTCTGTAACTCTCCCTCCCCAATCATCTACAGTAACAGCACTGACACACTTACTACTTAGATCTTATGACGTGTGGAGGTATAATCATTCTTGGCGAGTGCGCCCAGGCTGGAGGGAGCAAGCACTTCAATCAGCAGCAGCTCGACGCGACCTGGGAGAACACGACGGTGCTCCTACGAGTCCTCGGCAGAGAGAATGCCCGGGCGAGAGGCTACCTTGACCATTTGCTTGTTCTAAGGGACCAAGCACGGTCTGCATATTTCTGTAAGCTACATGTACCCTACCCACAAACCCAAGACTCGCTGACACTTCTCCAGCAATACGCAACTCTACAGTCACATCCCGGGTGCCTTCTCGAAGGCCGTCCGTCAGCCTCGAGGGACAGCCTCACGAGAACGGGGTCCAACCACCCCCCGCGACTACAGATGGACAGGAGGAACAGGTCGATTTCATGGCATCCCTGTTTCAGGATAACTGGGATTGGAGTCTTGACGGTGGTATGCCGACTTATGGTGGTCTTGGGTTTGGAGACGAGTTCATATTTCCTCTATCTAGCTGGCCAGCTTGACCATTGTAATTACAACCTGTAAAAGCAAACCCAACTTCCTTAAAGCCCTGTTCAGCATTCTTTCTCCGGATTCGTGATGCTGAGCATCTCGGGCGTCTCTGCGTAGCTGAAGGAGAAATGCAGAAGAAACTCACCCTGCGGCGTCTTCCACTTGTCCACGCGCAATATGAGTCCTTTCCCGCTTCGTAACGCGCGATAATCTAGTAAGAAAGCAAGTATAAACGCCCTGGCAATTTTGATAGCATGAGAAAGCGTGATAATGAATCAAGATGATGAAAGAAACGGCCTTGCTACTGGGCAACGCGAATGTCGGTGATAGTTCCCTTTGAGAATGCCACGATGTCTTTAAAGACATGCTCGATGGGGGTCACATACCCATATCCGTCGTTGTAGGACTTGTTATGCTTATGCCCTCTAAACACAAGTCCAACAATTCCACCAAGTTCGTCAAAGACCGCAGAGCCAGAGTCACCCTTGGCACAAAATTTGGCTGGTGCACCATAGGCATAGAACTCAGTGCCCCCAAAAATACGCTCTTTGGTCTCGAGTCGCTTGTCGCCGAGATACTTATCCTCCTCCAAGGTAACAGACTCTTTCTCTTTCCAGAACTTCCCAACGCTTGGTCCGGTAGTAGATCCAATTTTGAAGGCCCGTCCAACTCCATTGCTGCCCTCAATCGACCGTGTTTGCTCTGTGATGGGAATGCCAAACGTATCGGGATATGCTTCCACGGTGCTGTACTTTGAAGCCCAGACCTCTCTTTGTGGTAGATTGTTGGACCACGGTCGACGTTTGTTAAGGAGAATGAGTGCCCAGTCCATTCTTCTGCCAGAAACCTTTCGACGGAAGCCAGGAGCGAGAAGTAAAGTGCCTACTTCCTCCTTATGTTCATCGAAGAAGGCCTTTTTCTGTCGTTCTTCGGTCTCCAGAGCTTTGATATCATCCTTTATCTTCTGGAGGTTTTCCATGACCTGGACTTTGTTTGGGCCGTCTGGCATTGTTCGCAGTCTCGCCCGTGCCCTTTCTTCTTGCTTCTTAAAAGCAGTGCGTTCTTTGTCGATCACAGCAAGGGTAAAGTTATGCTTGGTCCGGGAAGGGCTCTCGAATGGCGCGGGAGGGGCCTTCAGTGTCTTCTCTGAGACCATCTTATTCTTGTCATTGGCATCTGCGACCATATTTGGGTGGAATCCCCACTTGTCAACTTTCCACATATCACTGCCTTCTGGCGGACATCCAGGCTTGGAACCCTTTCCTTCAGGGTCTGGATCAAGGGTAAAACCAGCAAAGGCTGGCCGGACGACATGGTAGTTTGTGAGAGCGCAAGTTCGCCAGTCTGGGTAGGTCTTGGTTTTGATTTCAATGAAACAGCCAAGTGTTCCATTTCCTGGATCTCTGGGTGCCTTGTCAGTTCGAGTAAGATATGTTGCTGCACTGAAATCTGCGCCAACGTGGAGGGTATTGCTATAGTCGCCGATGATGCGTTTATTGGCGAGTAAACCAGCGTTTATGCGGTCCCCGACATCATCCCCGGCTGGCGTCAATACTGGGAATGAGTAAAAAGAGAAGTTCAGGTTATGCTCGACGTGGACCTGTACTCCGCGCCATCCCACCCGATGCAAGGTTCTTTCGATTTGATCCACAAGCGTATACCAGCCGCTCTCTACCGAGCCATGGTCTACTCCAACATAGATTGTCGGAGGGTTGTTTCTGATGACGGGATTGACTCCAAATCGTTGGAGTGATAGGGAGGTATGGTGATCTCGAAATCCGGGGTGCCATTGAAGATCCGCCATCACCTTATCGCTGACGTAGTCCCACGAGTCCGAGAGTTGGGGAATACCTACTTCGTCGTAGTAGATAGTTTGCACAAGCTCAGGTGAGATGGCCTCGACATGGATCTCGTCGGGGAGATGGCTTGTAAACTCCATCATCCAGTTGGCCATTTCCTGTACAGCCTTGCAAATCTGGCCATGAGATTTCCAGGACCAGGGAATTATGAGCTGGAGGGTGGGTCGAGCAGATGCCGAGTCGAATGGCTTTTGTATAAGATCTAGGTTGACTTCGATGTCTGCGTCTTCTAGAGTCTCAGATCTGGTGTCCTGCACGATGTTGAGTTCCTTTAACACCGAGAGGGCTTTGTTGATGATATCTGGTTTAAGTTTGGCAACACTATCAGGCAGTGGTTCTGCGCGTGTCTCCAAGGGAAGATGTCGTAGTTCGGGCCACGCAAACCTCTTCCATCCTGTTTTGATAGGATAAAATACCTCCATCAGCGCGGCGTCGTCGCAGGTAGCACTTGATGAAGGATTGGGAGAGGGAGCTGCCGCACGCAGGCGCGACTTTTGGTTCTTCGACTCCATGGTGGACGAAGAAATCTGTAGTAGAACAAGATATTGTTAGCCAAGAGGTAAAGCAATGGATCAAGTTGAGACCGAATAAGAGTAGAAAATAGGTTGGGGACAAGTAACATGAAACGAAAGCTAATCACCGTGCGACACACAATATCTAATCGTCGGGAAGATTTGAAGTGTGGTGGTGGAAATGAAAGGGTTTTAAATGGGTGATTTGCAATAAATCTTACCTCTGATTGTGTGGTGATGATGAAGGAGGAGAAGAAGTGGTACAGAAGGTTGAGGCTGATGAGTCTGTGATATGACATGCGCCTGGTCACGTGATCTTGGTTAACTCTGGTAAGGAAAGCTACTTTAAGTTAACATTTAGATAAACCTCAGCGACAATAAGTTCACTATTTAATATATCCTACACTATGAGGTCTAGCAGCTTCAAATTCCTATCCAGTATTGATTCTCCGGACTTCTGATGCTGACGGTCTGCAGTATCTCTGCAGAGCTGAAGCAGACATGCAGACGGAATTCGCCCTGAGGAATCTTCCACTTATCCGTGACGGCATCGAAGTAGCTAAAAGCGTACTTGTCCAGCTTAAAAGTAACCCTTTCTGTCTGACCAGCCGAGATCAATACTTTGCAGTAGGATCTGAGATCCTTGACTGGTCGTGGATTGCCATCGCACGGCGGAGGAGTCACATACAATTGAACGACTTGCTTGCCGTCCCTCGTCCCTGTGTTCTTCACCTCCAACACAACTGAAGTCTCGGTTGTCTCCGGACTACCAAATGTCGAGTCAAGACTTGGCTCTCCCACCAGCTCAAACGTCGTGTAAGAAAGACCCTCTCCAAAGTGGAACTGAGGCTCTGGCGCACCCTCATCATCGTAGAAGCGATACCCGACCTTGAGGCGCTCCTCGTAGTTGAGCTCGAGATTATCGTCGCAAGGGAAGTTTGGATACGCCGGGTTATCCTCGTTTCTCTTGGGCCACGACATTGGCAGCCGGCCTGATGGGTTCACCTGTCCGAGAAGAACGCGGGCGATGGCGTGGCCGCACTCTTGGCCCGCGAACCAAGCTTGGAGGAAGCAGGGGACTTGGTCGATGAAGGGAGACAATGTGACGGGGGATCCTGAGAGATTGACGACGGCTGTGCGAGGATTGCTAGCCACGACTGCTTTGATCAGGTCGTACTGATCAGATGTCAAGTCCATTGTATCGCGGTCATAGCCCTCGGACTCAAGCTCATTCGTCGTGCCAACAAACACCACCGCAACATCAGAAGACGCAGCGGCTTCTGCAGCGCTTCGAATAGCATCAGGGATATCCACGTGCTCCATAAAGCGAAGACTAGCGCCTTGAAACATGGTGCCCCCAATCTTGGAGAGAACCTCTGGATCAGTCGCCCAAGAGTGCAGTTCTATCTGATATTCGCGACCAGCAGCCATGTCAAGGGTGAAACGTCGCTCAATCTTGGCTTTGTAAAAGTAGAAGGACTCGGGAAGAAGGACCGGCTCCTGTGGACGATGGAAGACCTTCTCTCCATTTACCAACACGTCTGCCTTGCCAGTGGTGATGACAGAGAATATATGGCTCCCGCTTGTTTTTGGGGTCAGAGTAAATGACATGGCAGTGCAGTACTCCTTGTTCAGATATGCCGGCCAGGCCTCCTTGATCATATACTCAGGCAGCTCGTTGGTCTGTTCATGAGCAAGGCCCTCACCCACTACCGAGCTATTGAACCAGCGGAGCTGAACTGGCGAAATAGTCTCTGGCTCTGCGTGGGGCAGCGCACCAAAGACTGGAACGCCTGGTGCATGACGGCAGTCGACGCCTTGAGCTTTGAGGCCCTCAAGAGGCGAGATGATGTGCTGAGCCAAGACCTTTGCGCTGCCTCCGCCGCCGATACTGGGATGAAGAGCGTGGTGACCTATAACAGCCACTGAAGCTTTTGCGGGTAGTGGTAGGATGTTGTTGTCGTTCTTGAGAAGGACCATTCCATCTGCTGCGATGGAGGTGATGAACTCGAGACGCTCCGGGTCTTCCACCGAACGCTCTGGCTTCTCAACAGGGTCTTCAAAGCGACCAGTCTTTCGTGCAAGCTCAATAACTCTACCGACGCTCTTATCGAGAGTTTCCATGGTCACAGCACCAGCCTCAATTTCTTTCAGAAGCTTCTCGCCGCGCCATCTCGTGGGGCCCGGCATTTCGAGATCCAGGCCTGAGTTTAGCGCCTGAGCAGTCGAGTATGTCCCCATCCAATCTGAGACAACAAGACCCGGGAATCCCCATTCTTTGCGCAGCACCTCTTCTAGTAGCCAGTGATCTTCTGCGCAGTACTCTCTGTTGAGACGGTTGTACGACGTCATGAAACACCAGGGGTCTGAGTCGCGCATCACCAGCTGGAAGGGGAGCATGTAAATCTCCCGCAGGGTCTGACGATCAATGTTGGACGTCATCTTCGTCCTTGACTTTTCAGACTCATTCGCGACAAAGTGCTTTGGCGTAGCTGCTATGCCCTCGTTCTGACAACCTCTAACAAACGCCGATGCGAGAGTTCCAATGAGGTACGGATCCTCAGAGTAAGTCTCGTAGTTTCTCCCGCCGAGCGGAGATCTGATGATGTTCATGGTCGGCGCAAGGAGAACATTCGCTGACTTTGTCTTGGTCTCTCTTGCAATCTCCTTCCCAAGGCGATATGCCTGCTCCGAGTCAAAGGATGCCCCAACGGCTGTCGAGCAGGGGAAGCAAGCAGCTGTTATGCCGCTCACGTAGCTCTCGCCCCGAGCGCCGTTGGGACCATCGGACATTTTGATATGGGGGATGAAGACATCGTCCCGCTTGATGGTTGGTGTGCGCCACCAGTCAACAGCAGCCAAAAGGCTGACTTTCTCGTCTACTGTGAGCTTGGAGATGAGATCTTTGGTGGCTGCCATGATGGGAGTACTGCTGAGCTATCGCGTTAGGTAATGACAGTATTGGTATACCGCGAATAATAAGAAGGAAGAAGCTTAGACAGTAAAATCCGGGCTCGGTTAGTAGCGCAGTCTCTTTTTGGCATGGACCGTATGAGGGGAAATTGGAGCACGGGAAGCATCCGTTGATTGAGTCATGGAGTAGCGGGTATCAGCCGAAAGCTCGCACTTCCAAGGTCATGCGTCGTAGCCTTGACATTGGTTCCAGCCCCGTGGGGTCATTGAGTCAAACAGATTTTTCTCGGGGTCCCCGCAATAGTTTACAGCGCGGGTTGCTACTCCACGGGAATGGGGCCCATGCTGTTGTGCGGAGTAACGGTCAGTAGGTATAATAAAGGTCAAGGGGTTGCATAATCTCAGCCTCGAGCATCCCCATCATCATCACTCTTCTTCTGTTGCACTCATCCACTTCTCAAAATGGGCAGGCAAAGTCTCGAAGGCAAGACAGACGTCGCTATGGCTGAGGATGCAGGCCATGTCGTCGACGAGCAGATCCTCGATCTCGACCAGAGAATCCAGGAGCTCGTCGCCGTCGCGCCTCCCTTCTACCAGAACAAGAACCTCCTGCGGCTGTATCTTCTCATCATCCCAACTTGTCTAGCAGCTGCTATCACGCTGGGATTCGATGCCAGTATGATGTCTGGTCTTCAAGCTGTGCCGTCTTGGGATAACTGTAAGTTCGCTCACGTTCCATGCCTGGCCTGGGACTTGTTACTGATAAGCGCTTCTAGACTTTGGTAAACCTCGTGGTGCACTTCTCGGCATCATGTCCGCCATCCTCCCCCTCGGATGCGTTGTCGCAACGCCCTTCATCAGCTTGGTCGGTGATCGCTACGGACGACGCATGGGTATCTTTGTCGGCGCTGTGATCATGATCATCGGCGCAGTCATCCAGGGTGCCTCTGTTCACTGTAAGCGCCCCTCATATCACCATCTGATCCATCTAACTTCTGTTTAGTCGCCATGTTCCTCATCTCCCGCTTCATCATCGGCTTCGGTCTCGTCTTCGCAAACGCCTACGCTCCCATGCTCATCGGTGAGCTCGCCCATCCCAAGGAGCGACAAGTCATCACATCCCTATATCAGACCTCTTGGTACATTGGCGCTATCCTCGCTGCTTGGGTGACCTTTGGTACCTTTAGCATTCCCAGCGAATGGGCGTGGAGAATCCCGTCTCTTCTGCAGGCTGCTCCGGCTCTGCTTCCCATCACATGCGTCTTTCTTCTCCCCGAGTCGCCTCGTTGGCTCATCGCCAATGGCCGCAGTGAAGAAGCAAAGGCTCTGCTGGTGAAGTGGCATGCCAATGGCAACGAGGACGATGAACTTGTCAAGCTTGAGTTCATCCAGATGCGAAATGTCATTGAGGCCGAGGTCAGCAACGAGACAGGCTGGAAGGATATGTTGAAATCACCTGGCAACCGTAAGCGAGTCTTTATTCTGGTCTGCCTTGGTTGCTTCAGTCAGTGGTCTGGAAATGGTCTCGTTTCTTACTACCTTGTTCGTGTCCTCGAAACTGTTGGTGTCACCAATGCTCGGGAGCGCAACATTCTCAATGGCTGCCTCATGATCTTCAACTGGCTCACCTCGGTGGCGTCAGCCTTCCTCACCGCTTACATGAAGCGCCGAACCCAGTTCCTCATCTCTGTTGGAGGCATGCTCGGCATTTTTGCATCTCAGACCCTTTGCGCCGGTCTCTTCAACGAGGATCACAACACCGCCGCCGGAAAAGCCGTCATCGCTATGCTCTTCCTCTTCTACTTCTTCTACAACTTGGCCTTCAACGCGCTCCTCTACTCGTATCCCGTCGAGATCCTTCCCTATCCCATTCGTGCCAAGGGTTTCTCCCTTCTCATGTTCTTCGGCAAGGCGAGCAACTTCATCAACACCATGGTCAACCCTATCGGTCTCCAGGCGCTGGCGTGGAAGTTCTACTTCGTCTATGTTGCCTGGCTTGCTATCGAGCTCGCTGTTGTTTGGAAGTTCTTCATCGAGACAAAGGGCCCAAGTCTCGAGGCTATCGCTGCTGTGTTCGATGGCCATGCTCCAGTAGAACATGACGTGCAGGATCTTAAGGAGAAGAAGGTGGAGGATAATTAAGCCGTCACCTGGTACTTATCCCGGGTGTGTGGTGTGTAAGGCGGTAGCCTTGGTTGTTGAAGGTAGCCAATAATCACCCCATTTAGACATATCTATCTATGCAATTACTTCGTGGCAAGACTCTTTAATAATCCCCCATAATTTCCTAAGCTATCTAGTCAGTAAATCACTATCGATGTACTATAGATAAGTAATGCTGGGGCGTTGCTTTCTACTTGCTTTACAGCTGTACACGCATATATCTATCTTCTGTTTCGTTGCCTGGATCGAGACTTTAAACTGGCGCATGGTGAATAATACCCTTACCTTTCCTGTCTGAGGAATCTAAATATGGCAAAATAAATGCAACCCGCTGTTTAGCCTTTCTATAAACAGTTAAAGTAGGTCTAGCGTAGCTAAGTGTATGTTCCATTTGATACATAATTCCACAAGTTGACATGGATTCGATGATCGGTTTCACGCTTTTATGCACAGTAGGCATTACCGATTCGCAATCAAACATCATTCATATAAGTCCTAATCGTTGATACATAAACCATCAAAAGAGTGTAACGCTTCCCTAGATATCCAAGACAAACAACAAGACAAAGGAAAAGACAAAGAAGATAACGGGAGCAACATAAGGGAACAAGAAACCAAGCCTAATGACAGATACAGCGACGACGGCTGAATAGCGACCGGCGTCCATGCCCATGCACGGAACAGTTGTCATCGAAAGATCTTGCGTCGTTACGAGGTCGAGAAGCAATGGTAGTCTCGAGCTCCTCGATCTTGACAGTCATGGCATTCATCTTGTTCAGCAGGTCGCTGTCATTCTCCTCCCTAATGCTCGTCTTTCTACCATGTCCTCCATAGCTTGAGCTGCATACCATTAGATCGCCAATCATGCCCTTCCGATGTGATACATACCCGGCGGTTGTAAAGGAAGCGGTACTGCCCTTCCAGCTTGAAGGGCTGGAGTGAGGAGACTCATCACTCTCATCCACGTCAATGTTCTGGTTGAAAGAACATCGTCGCGAAGAGCAGTTGTACCATGCGCTCGGCACAGGTCCATTGCCCTCGTTTCGTCGACTGTGATGTCCACATCGACACCGGGGATTGGCAGAGGAGATGCCCTGCATGTCATCCCAGGTGAGGAACTGGCGCTTGTGGTCGGCTTGACAGTAGTAGTAGGGACGACCAGCGGTAGGGGTACGCTTTGCAGGATCGACTCTGCTGCGTTTGGGAGTGTTGGGGCATAGAGGACAGTTTGGGGGCTCGATGAGAGGGAACTGGGGCGCCATGGTGTGCTGGGTGGGGTGGTAGGCTTCCATTTTATGAGGATTATTGTTCAAAGGGCTGATAGATGGTAGACTGGAGTGTAGAGTTGATTGTGGGTGATATACAGGAGGCCGTGATCGCCCTTTAAATCCTTTTCACAGACGCTTCTCGACTAGGCGTGACTCATGTGTTAATGTGTAGACGTCACACGTAATGCTATCTTTGACCATTGGAGACAGATTCGTGTCAGTCGTGGTCGCCTTGGCAGGCCGCGAGGCTGATTCTAGCCATCATATCATGAATATGAGGATGGGTAACGCATGGCAATTGGCAGATATGCGTGTCTGATTTTCTGCCATTATATGCCGTCTGTTTCAAAGTTCTCCAAGATGTATTAAAATACTTGCATTGTTGAGTCGTTTCTTGATTGATAATTTATCTATCCTTTTCCATCTCCCTATATGCCTACTGTAGCTTCAACCTTTCCATTGATGAGTCTACAATTCCGCCCCCAGGCTCCGACTCTCTACTGCCCCCTTCTCGTCGGCAGCCACGTACGCCAAGCGTCTCAGGTCTACCGAAGAGTGTCACGCCGACGTTGCCGATCACCAAGCCTCGAAAGAAATACTGAATTTTGATTTGACGGTCCCGTTGCCTCAACTGAGAATGGGATCGAACTGCAGCTATCGGCATTTGCATCGTCCACTAAGAGGATCATCATTACCGCCATACGAAACTCAACTGGCAAGTTTTCGTTCCCAATTGCGATACCCTTTTTTTCAGCTTTCGGTGCGGCTGAATATCTTTCTGCGTACGCCTGTTGGAGTTGGGCGGTAAATGGTTGGCTCTCAGTCGCTGGCCAAGGTTCAGCTGATCAAGTTCACCAATTGGCAGCATCTTTATGACTCTGTTGGCCGAGACCGTTGAATTGAGCGTTTAGAATCAGTAATAAGCTTAAAATACACGAAGAATGGCATTTCCTTGGATTCTAAATGATGCATTTTATTGGGCATTAAATACGTGGCTTGAGACTCCATATGCGACCCCAAATTGGATGCGGCATTCACCGTTGCTTTACCAGGAGGGCCTGGCCGGGAATTACGCCTGTTTCACTAACAGTTATTCCCTTTTATGACAGTCGAAAGTCGTACTCTGTGAGTGCTTCTTTACCTCACGTATGTCTTCGTACTCCTTCATCAAGCCAGGCTTTCACCAATACACCCCATTGATCTCAAACAGGAAAGCGACAAAGGTCTCCTACACCCTCACTCTTGACAGAATGAATACGCCGCTCTCATTCCTACCATGTCTACAGTTAATTCCATTAAATAATAACTTCTGTACTTTCACCTTTCTACCGAGCGATTGCTACAGAGCTGAGGACTCAACCTCGGATAGAAGTCGGAGACTTTTGACATAATAGTGTATCCCATTCAATCACAGGATTCCGGCCGTCCGAGATTTGATAACTGCCTCAGCATAATTTGAGGGAATGGTCTGAGTTGTGACATGACAAGTAATCCTGCAAAATAGCGCAACACCAACGCATAGACCCTTGTGATAAGAGCTCTTTAGCATCGACAAAAGTTCATGAGTTATACCTAGCTCTCATAAATGGGTTGCTGCATATCATTGCCGTGTTCGTAGGGGACAATTGTTGCGAAGGAGTTGCACGGCATCTTTATGCCGAAGTTAGCGCCGATCGCGACTGATAACAGAATAGCATGGATATTCATGCATGCAACTGTCGTCTAAGATCAGAGATCATCAGGGTCTACTCATCTTCAAACCCTAAGTTAAATGCCTAATTCTTGTCATTCAAAGTCCAGATGATCTTTGTATATACTAACATGCTAGATATTGTGTAATTGCGTTCCTTGTAGCAGTTAGTCATCGGAAGATTACACCCCTGTCGTTTTATGGCACATCACGCCAACTCCCGCAGACCATCTGTGAGAGATGCCGCTTTCCATCCGGGCTCGGCGCACTTACCAGATCAAGCTTGATTCAAATCAGGTCCCAGACTCAACTTCTCCCCAATCATCTCACACGAAGCCGCGGATATATCCACATTCGGAAGCCAGGCTACATCAGTGATAGCGGGATTATAAAAGGTCCCTTTCAGATAGGCAAGTGGTATAAAGCCCGATAGACATGACTGCCGGGGCTAATGGTGAAATGTCCAGAAAAGGGAGGAGGTTTGGTTTGAATGCAGGCGTAGAGATGTGATGGAAATTCCGCACTCACGATACACATTAATAGCCGTGGACTTTGCAGCTGATTGTACGGAAGTACGGCATCGAGGATATCTGAAGTTATAGACCTACGCTTTAAGGAATAGTCTATTTGGAGCCATAGGATAGATAGTAAAACGCATAGTAAATACTATAAATGCAAAATCTATATAAGTCTAAGAAATTGCCAAGAGAAAGGAAATATCCAGAAGCATCAGAAACAATCAAGCTCATCTCATCTCTTCAGATCCAACACTCCCAACTCAACCTTCATCATGAAGTTCACTCTCTTCCTCGCTGCCGCCAGCCTTGCCCTCGCTGCTCCTGGCACCAAGCTCACTCCCCGCGACACTTCCCCTGTTGTCCCTCGCTCCGCCCGCCGAGCCAAGTACAGCTCTCACCCCAACCAGCGCCTCACGTCTCCTGAGGCTCGCACCAAGAACGACCAGTACTCTGGCAACTGGGCCGGCGCTGTCCAGATCGGCAGCGGATACAACAAAGTCCAGGGCACCATCACCGTCCCTGAGGTCAGCGGTGCCGACGGCGCTGCTGCCTCCGCCTGGGTTGGTATCGATGGCGATACCTGCCAGACTGCCATTCTTCAGACTGGTATCTCCTTCTACGCCGATGGATCCTTCGATGCTTGGTATGAGTGGATTCCCGACTATGCCTACAGCTTCAGCAACTTCGACGTCTCTGTCGGCGACGAGATCCGCATGACCGTTGATGCTTCCTCCAAGAAGAAGGGTGTTGCTACCCTCGAGAACTTGACCACCAACCAGAAGGTCACTCATAGCTTCACCAACACTCCCTCTACTCTCTGCGAGACCAACGCTGAGTGGATTGTTGAGGCTTTCCAGGAGGGTGGTAGCCAGGTTGACCTTGCCGACTTTGGCACCGTCACTTTCACCAATGCTGTTGTTTCTGGAACCCAGGGTACTTCCGGTCCTTCTGGTGCTCAGATCATTGATATCTCTCCTGACCAGGGCCAGACTGTCCAGGCTGTTGGTTCCATCACCAGCAACTCTGTCACTGTCAAGTATGTTGGCAACTAGGGTTCTGAGTATGCCTTTAGCTTGATTGTTGACTGGAAATGACTTGGATGAGTTGCATGAGATCAGGGGAGGAGAGTTTAGTACATACTATGGAAGTGTTGAAGATAGAGAGGTTGAATCGAGTTAGTACTTCAACGTATATAAATTGAACACTGTACATGGCTGAGGCTTGACACGGTCCCGTTCCTCTTGCAACGGAGTGAGGTTATATTCGTAGATACGTTGACAAGTAGAACCATACTAGCTGATTAATGAAGCCCTTCTTTACAGCAAAGAATTCGGAACTCAGCCTTCAGCCATAAGTAATTTGTGCGAGCATTCTTCAACTCTAACCACAAGAGCAACACAGAGGGAAGTTTGAATTGAAGTTCATATGACACAATGGTTGACCAGTTTCGGAACAGCGAATATAGTATGCCCTTCAACGATATGAGCTTGACCAAGAGCTTGAGCGCCACTCCTCAGCGTCTTTCCCATGAATACCCAGTACTACTGGTCCAGTAGAAGACGCGAAGAATCAGCATCGGTTTTCTCTCCAGGAATCGCTACTGGCTCAGAGATATATGTCAAGCTCCCTGAGATGTCTTGCTGGTTGCTCCAGTCTGTATTCACAAGGGAGTTGCTTGCGACGCTAAGCTCGTTGGCTTCTTGTGGCGCTACTAGAGGTCAGTCATTGTACCAGAAAGAGAACCAAAACATACCGCTGAGAGGAACTGAGGGCTCAATATTATCGCTGCTTGGATAATCTTCGAGGATGGCCCTTGCCACAGAAGCTGCTGTCGCGGCTGCGAAATGTTTCCAGGCCTTGTTGCTGTGACTATCGGCATAACCGGAAATCCCTCTAACTATGAGGGTTGGGATCTCATCCCATATACCAGCTCCTTCCATTTCGAAGGCATCAAGACCATGTCTCTTGGCGACTTGATCCCGATAAGTCCCACTTTTGAGAGTTGAATCTGCTGAACCGAACCATCCGAGGAATACCTCTGGGGTGAAATCTGCACCTTCAGGAAGATCCTCTTCACGCCGTCGGGGAATTAACTTGGACAAATCACACCCAGCCTCTGTGCATGAGGATCTGTAATTTGATTCACAGAAGCCATCGGGATGATCGGCACATAAAGTGCATGACTCTTCGTGTTTGTGATTATAATCCGCGGGGAACAGCCTGTCTTCCTTCGTTCCGGGATATCGGTAGTCGGCTTTCCGTTTTTCTTTCAGCGCAGCCTCCTGCAAGTCCTTCAGGTAGCTTGTCGCAGCTATCCCCAGACGCTTTCTCGAGAGCTGCATTTCATATCCTGCTAGAAGGCTTCGTAGATCTTTCTTTGCTCTTCTGATCATATCCTCGGCTTCCTCATGTAAAACAAAGCCTCCTGGGTAGAGTGTGCCGAAGTCATACTGGGAAATGTTCTTACCAATCACCACATCGCCGAGGTATGCGTCAATGTCCTCGATCCGAGGCATGCTGCCGCAGGTGCCGACGAGTAGCGCAATCTTGAGATTACGATAGCTTAATGTAAGGTAAGCTGATCCAATTGCCGAGTTGATTGCCCCAGGATTAGGCAGAGTTACCAGAACGACATTGTGTCGTCCAACTCGTCCAGTGATGTAGGTGTTTTCGTCTGAGTCTAATCGGCCGTAAGGATCACTTGTCTCGTCCCAAAATTCGTCAAAGAATAGCGTGACGGCATCAGCCTCACGAGGGAGAGCGCACACGATCGCTATTCGAAAATCATCTCGGTGCTGAGGAGGTTGTGTTGAAACCATCTTGCTGGTGATAATATGATATGATGTGACTTGGCTTGATGGCAAAAAAGGACTCACAGGGATGTTGTGAGGGGCTGCAGCATGATATTGGTTCATCACGTGCATGGCCAAAGTCTCCATCTGCATATGTTTTGATCACTGCAATCGCCGGGGTCTCGTTCATCCGACAAAATCAGGCTTATAGTAGGCTTGCCCTAATACTGAATCCGAAATCACCTAAGCACCGTCCAACATGTGTCGGCCCGTCCCGCATTTGCCACCGTCAATCACCACCCAATGCCATAATTGTATATAGCAGGAAGTTGGCTAGTTGATAAATTGTAACCAAGAAGAACAGATAATGCAAGCTCATAAAACAGTGCCAACGATACTCTTCGGGCTACATTACATACCAAGTAGGTGATATAAAGGATTCGACTATGGTATAAGAGGCATTACTGGTCACTGGAGAGACATCACTCGAAGCCGCCCGATAGATTCAAAGAAAAACTGTCAAGAAATATTACTCAGGATATCTAGCTCTAGTCTATTAACGATTTGATCAAGAACGTCATTTTCATCTTGACCAGCTCATGATGGAAGATACCCTATAGCTAATGAACCAATCACAATGGGTATCGATCTAGTGCTCCACTAACTTCACCGCACGCAAACACAATCTTTATCTCTCATTAAAGGGCCATTAAACTTTAAGCATACATCTTGGCATTGCGATAGTCGGGTAATATATCTGCACTCCGGATCATTTTATGCTTATCTCGTCCCTTTTAGTTTCCCTTGCTCGACAAGCTTAACGGCGAATACCCCGCCCTAAAGTTCCGCACTGTGCAAGGATTCCTCGTGCGAACGAGTCATCCTTCTGTCTTGGCACGGATGGAGAAGAGCGAATTTATGCTTATCATTAGAAGGAATGAACTAGGCAATAGGCGAGTGTTTTATCAGGAAAGATGTTCGGTGACCGGGAAACTATCCCGACTGCCGGTCATTGAGATAAAATGCTACATGTCCCCCCGACAGATTATCTTGACTCGTCTCCTGCATGCAATCATCTTCTTCCTCGGATCGTACCATACTTACAATGGCCTCGAAAATCGATGACAAGCCTGTCCCGGAGCCGCGTGTCTCTAGAGACCTCGCAGATGGTGAGATCGTCAAGCCGGGAGATGCACTGGCTGACGACGAGGAGCTCACTATTGCGCTGGCAAACTATGTCCCGGACACAGCCGAGGAAAGACGTCTTGTTCGCAAGATTGACTTTACACTTCTTCCTTGCTTGTGGTGGATGTATGTCCTTGCGTACTTGGATCGTGGAAACATCGTAGGTCTACTGATGCTATCGCGGGGTACAAGCAGCGACTGACTTTTATAGGCGAATGCCAACGCAGCTGGAATGAGTGAGAGTCTTAACATGAAGGACAACGGTGAGCTCATCTTACTGAGATACAATGACGTCGACTGACGTGAAGATCTTAGATTACTCTCTCCTTGTGTACCTCTTCTTTGTCGGTTACTTCCTCTGCGAAGTCCCCTCCAACATGATCATGAACAAATGCCGACCCTCAATCTACCTCCCAACCATCGTCTGGGTCTGGGGCTGCATCGTGATAGCCCTCTCACAAGCCAAGAGCTACAAGGGATTCCTCGCCGGACGGTTCTTCCTCGGCTGTATCGAAGCTGGACTTTTCCCTGGCGCCATCTACCTCTTGACATGCTGGTACACCAAGAAGGAGATCGGTAAGCATTATTTAACTCAGTGATCTTTGTAATTTTCTGACTCTTGGTAGGCAAGAGATTCTGCATTTTCTACACATCTGGCTGCATCGCCCCAGCTTTGGGTGGTATCATGGCCGGTGCCATCGTCAAAGGCCTCGAAGGAGTCCGGGGCATTCCCGGCTGGCGCTGGCTATTCATCGTCGAGGGCGCCCTCACCGTCTTCTGCGGCTTCGGGCTGTACTTCCTCCTACCAGACTATCCCCGCAATGCGCGCTACTTCTCTCCCGACCAGCGTCGCCTCGCTCAGATTCGCATCCTTGTCGATCGACAGGTCAGCGTCGGCAGCACGACCCGTCGCATGACCTCATGGCAGGCTTTCAAGGCTGTTGTCACCGATGGGAAGACGTGTTTCTTTCTCATTGCCTACAGCATCATCATCCTGGGCATGTCCATCTCGTACTTTGTTCCGACTATTCTCAAGACTATGGGCTACACCAAAGTCACTGCGCAGTGGATGACTGTTCCCATCTGGATCACGGGCGCCGTCTGTCAATTAGCTCTGTCGTGGACTTCAGACAAGCTCCAGGATAGAAGGTGGCATAGCTGCGGCCTGTACGGACTCGCGGCTGTCGCATGCATAATTTCGGCATTCGTCCACTCTGCTATCGCCAAATATGTCATGATGTGCCTGCTCGTCGCCGGGCTCTACACCGGACTCCCTCTCATGCTCAACTGGACAAGCGAGTCGATACCTTTTCCTGATCAGAAGCGCTCCATTGCGATTGCTTTTGTCAACTCCTTTGGCCACCTGGCCATCATCTACGGAAGCTACCTGTGGCCAAGCACCAATGCCCCTCAGCACTTGGTCGGTTTTGCGACTCTGACAGCCACCTGCGGCTTCGGATGTGTTATCGCGATTGTTGCACCATGGTACTTCAAGATTTTGCCCAAGGAGCCTGCCACCAAGGCCGAACGAGAGCTGGTAGCTCTTCAACAGCAAGATCAGCAATTTCAGGAGTCTTGAGTATCTACAATAGCCAAGACGCCGTGATGCGTATAAAAGAGGGTTGATATCCATGGGAACGTAGCCAGATGACGATTTAGATAGCTAAATAAATATACTGCTTCCTTTTGAGAGTTTCTATTGCTTACTTAATTGAGCAACTAACTGAACAGTTATCCTTCCCTAAGCGCTGTGCCCTTCATTATAGTAAGGAATAAGAGCTAAACCAATCAGCATTCAACACGTCCCAATGTCATTGTGATGATTTTTTCCCTTTCCCCGTTACGCCAGTGAAACCTAAATTCGCCAAGAATGCAACCCTCACAAATGCATATCTAAACCTCAGATCTATATATATTCTTACTGACACGCGCCTTATATCTGTGTCACTTTTACTTGTCTCTCTTCCTCATTTCAAATGACGATGCAAAATGCGGCTAAGCAAACCCCATCGACAGAGTGGAGCGAGCTATTTACCCAAAATCCCTCCAACGAGCCGACCACGTACAAGGCACTCGACAATCTTGCATCGAATGAGGACCTCGCTTTTCTGCATGCCAAGTTCTGGGACGAGATCCGTGAATGGACCCGGAATGACATCACGGACATGTCCCGCATTGTCCATCCCGATCTTACCGGACCCGGGAGCATCTTCATCGGGGGCATGAACCATGCGCTCAACGAAGATACTCTCGCGAAAAATGATATTCAGGCGGTTATTGCTATTCATCCCAAGGATTCACTAGCATGGGATGAGAACAACACCTCCTACGGGCTACAAAGGTTCTACCCTGACGAGAACGGCATGACAACCAGCGTCGTGAAGTATCCACTCATCATTCCCCTCGAGGACAATGCCAACTCAAATCTCATCGACCACTTCGATGAGACTAATGATTTTATCCAACGTCATAGCAGCCAGGGCAGGAATATCTTGATCCACTGTAAATCAGGGCGCTCACGATCTGTCGCAGTGCTAATCGCATATCTGCAACAAAAGTTCTGTTCCGAGAAAGGTCTTGCGTCTCTGAAGGACAAGACTGTGGCGAAAGAGCAGATGCGGATGCACCGTGAGGAGATCACAGAGGCGATACGTACGCAACGCCTCCCTGTCATAGTTATAATGGAACGATTTGATGAGCTGCTAGCGCGGTACGACCTCCAACTTATCGAGGCTCCCGACTATAAGAGCAGGAATATGAATGGGCTTCCGGCGCTTGCGAAATCGAAGAATCTTGAGTCCAGCCAAAAACCAGAGCTGGTAGCGACAAAGGAGAGTAAGGTCGTAAGGACAAAAGGTGGTGCGGCAGTGCTCAAGCTATGTGTTGCTGCAGCTTTCTTCAAGAAAGGCCAGAAGCCTACGGAAGCTGTGGTACACCAGTTCTTTGAAGTCAACGAGGCCTATTTCTATGAGCTAGAAGCGTTGGAGTACAAGGGGAGGTCTTATGTTGGCTCTAAACATGCTTGTCGCGGCCTCGTGGAATTCTGCTTCAGGTACGCGAAGGATGAGTATGGTCTCACGCTGCCAAAGAATATAGAGGAGCACGCCAAGAGAGTTATAGAAACATACAATCAATAAAGAGCATTTATACTTCCAATCTTGATTATTCTCTAGCAGCGGGTTGGTGAATTTTAAGTTCAAACACGTGATTGTATGCTTGAGAGACCACCGTCGAATATCGGAGGTTGATGTCATACCGTTTTAACAACCTGCCTTGGGGGTCGGGACATCACAAGCTGGAAATGGTTTCACGACGGAATATTTTGAAAATCAGCTTCAGCTGGCCTCACGTCGAGCGTACTAGCAAGATGGACGATATCCGACCGCGGGAAAACAGCCCTCCTTACATACACCAACCTCACGCTGTTCAAGTGGCGGGGCTCAAGGCGACTACAGATGCACAAATATGTGGCTACTTTTCTGACAATCCGGGTAAGTACCTACGAATATGGCTGGGACACAGATTCAGAACGGCTAACTGCTGCCATTCACTACTGGAAAGACTACAAGGCAGGCTGCGCTTCACCATCCACCTGCAGCACCCCCAGCGGCGGCAAGTCATGGGGCTGTTGCGACGAGACAAGCTGCTATATCCCCGCTACTTGTGAAGATGCTTCAGCTCCCGATTGTGGAGGTACTGCTGCCTCACTCTGTCCTTACTCTCCGATCATGAAATGGTAAGGACTGTTGTTGACAAGTGTGGATATCCAAGATTTACAAACTGCTTTTAGCACCTACGGAGCATCATCGCGGTGCCTTCACTTCATTTACCAAACCGCTGCCAACGACAACGCCAAGGTTACATCCTGGGGTTGCGGGGAGACGCGGACGACATACATCGTCGGACCGCTGCAAGCTCAGGAAACTACATCAGCGACAGCTCCTACAAATGACGAGGCAGACTCAACCTCTGGCCTTCCAAACAACGCCATAATTGCCCTTGCTGTTGTGCTTCCTGTTGTAGGTTTGGTGATTCTTGTAGCTGCAGCCATGTTGTTCCTCCGGCGGCGTAAGAAGAGAGAGCATACATCCAGTCCAGGCGGTGAGGGAGTAAGTTCCGAGAGGGAGCAAACTACGGTATGTGCACCCGTCACTGCAGTACCGCCATATGAGATGGGTGACAATGCCTTGCGGCCCGAACTAGACAGCCGTGAGATTCGTTATGGGGCTGGTTAATGGGCAAATTTGAATCCGATGGTGGAAAGGCAGATAGAGACATTGAAGCCACTAAGCCCAAGTTGGTAAGTAAATGGAGACAAGGGAGACAAGATCCACCTGCACAGTGGGAAAAGATAACAAGTCTCAGCAGCACGAAGAGACCCCGCTTATAACCTGCGATAATTATCCAAAGTCATACGCTATCATCAACTACATCTTAGCCAGGCTTGGCTGTGCATCAATCATCTCCTTCAAGAAGTTCTCATCGCTGTTTAGCCTCGCTTCTGACTCCTCAAAAAGTCTTGGGATTCCGGTCTCGGAGAACGCTAGATCCTCCAGGACCATGCGACTAATCCCCTTGGCGGCAAGGAAGACTTGCGGCATTCCGTGACCAGTGAAACCGCCCATGACAAACATGTTTTTTCGTCCGGGGACATGGCCGATGCGGGGACTTTCGTCTGCTGAATAGCCCATGACTACACGTAGAACGTCTGGTTAGCAATAGACAAGCAGGGAGCGAGGCCAGAGGGGGGCTTACTGCCAGTCCAGACTTGATCTGTATGCGCGCCGCTGTTTTCCCAACCACGGAAGTGTCGCTGCATGTACCCTTGGAAGTAATTCTTGGCTCTTTCAATGACCTTCGTATCGTCAACGTTGCCGTACCAGTCCTCAGAGTGTCTGAAATAAGCCGATCTGGCGCCCCCAACAATGATGCTACCGTCAGGTCGGGGAATGAGATAGTCAAAGTCCGTAGGACTGAATCGAATAACATAAGAGTCTGCCAAGAGTGGTGGGTTCTGAGCAACGATGCGGCTGCAGATGGCGCGGTAGGGGATGATCTTCTCATGATACTCGGGAAGAAGCGCGGCGGTGTAGGCATTTGTCGCCATGATGACCTTTTGAGCTTTGATGACGCCGCGACTTGTAGTGACGCTCCAGCTCCCGTCAGCTTCTTGAGAATCAGGAATTGATATCACAGGGGTGTTGGTCTGCAGGTTCAAGTTCTTGTGTTTCAGAGCTTTGGTGAACATGTGATGGGTCAGTTTGTAAGGCCAGAGATGACCTGTGGTGTACTTGAAAGCACCCTTTGCGCCTTTCACGCCTGAAACCTGGCTCACAGGTTAGGATTCCATACATAAACACTGGGAGTGGAGTAGGGAAGAAGGCCATAGATGATGCTTACTGTTTCAGCATATTTGCCATCGACATAGAAAGCGCTCTTTGTCGCGGTCACACCAGCATTGACTAGCTTGTCATATCCAGACTTGAGAGTCGCGTTGTGATCCTCTGACAACTGCACATCGACAGCCTGAGTGATCATCAAATCGCAATCTACCTTGTTGTCTAAAACATAGTCCTTGACAGCTTCGACATTGGCGAGCTCAAACTCCGCAATCTCTGCTCCCGCGTCGATACCATATTTTGATGCCATTCTCGAGCACAAGTTGTATACATCAGGTTTGATATGACCTCCTACATAGAGTAAGCATGGGATTCATGTGGGCAAGAGATAAACCGACCGTTTCTTCCTGTCGCGCCAGAGCATAATTGCCTAGCTTCCAGAACAACGATTGACTTGTCCTTGGATTCAGGCTGCGAGAGCATATGCGTCACGAGAGAACCGCCAGAGTATCCAGCTCCAATGATAAGAATGTCGCATTGCGAGGGTAATTCTTTCGTTGATCGGTGATTGTCAAGCGATCCCGGGGACGAGCGCCAGAAGGAGGTCATGCCATTAGGAGGGGGGAATGGTTTTGACGACATGTTCAACTTTTTCTGAGTTTGCATATAGAGATGTTGAACTTCAACTCAGCAGTGCCACTCAGTCAGCCTTTTTTAGGTATGAGGACAGTAAACTACGGAGGGCAGAGCCGAAGCCTGCAGGGGTACAGTCGGGTTCTTTATCTTCGCGTATCAGCTGTTCTACTTCTGAAGTCCGCCTATCAGCCCCGCTCCCCAGTGCCTAACTCAAAATGTGCTGCCTCGGTATGACATGCCAGAAGCAGCAATTTATAAAGAGCTTGAGAATGGTAAGATTATTTTACCTCTTTTTAAAAGATAATTCCGGTTCAGCGGATTTTAGAATGTACCAACAGGAAATTCTTCTGACATGTGGTGACTGGGATGTCGGTATCTTATCAACCATGCCATTCAACCTCGGAATATGAGTCACTTACTAACAGAAGACTAGCCGTCTTACCCGTAATTCTTCACGATAGACTCTGTTTTCATGTAATTCAGAGGAGAAGAAGGCGACTGGTCATTCCCGATTCTTCATCGCCGCTCAAACCTGAAAGTCCGTTGTAACGAAGCCATGTCAGATAAACCTTGCCCAACAATTATTCTGATCGGGCCCGAAGGCGCTGGGAAAACAACCATTGGAAAAGTTCTTGCAGAAAAGTTCGGCAGAGAACTATACAGCCTTGATCGACACCGCAAAGAGCTCTATGCACCATTCAACTACAACGATAGTCACGCAAATAAACTATATGAACAAGACGGCGTGGAGGCTCTGTTGAAATATTGGAAGTACTTTGAATACAGAACCGTGGTGGACATCTTGCAAAATGCTCTGCAGTCGGGAGATAGGTTTTACGGCACGATTCTCGACTTTGGGGCGGGTCATTCCATTTTTGAGAACAAGGAGGAACTGGATCATGTTGCGGACCTGATTTCTCCTTATAAAGGTGTATTTCTTATTCTCCCATGCGAAGATGTTGACGAGGCTCTTAGGATCATGGAGGAACGAAGAGGTCATGAGTTGAGCTATAACAAACACTTCTTAGACCACCCAAGCAACAAGACACTGGCGAAGCATATTATCTATACGAAAGACACATGTCCGGAGCGGAGTGCTGAGGAGATATTGGAGTATTTGGACGGTTGACCATGTCAACAAGGGCTGAAAGAGAGAAGGCTTCATCTGATCCAAATTCCCGCCACCCTCAGACTGCAATCGCTCATCGAGTTTTGGAAAGAAAAGGCTTGGTTCCCAGCATCACATACAGAAATCGGAATATGTACCTCGATTTGGCCCTTCGGCGCCCACTACTAGATATCAACCTTCAGGATGTGGAGGACATCCAATTGTTTCAAACTGCTTTGGGCGTGGGGGATGCAGAAGCTGTACGAATCCTGATCAACGGAGGCGCCGATCCCCGTTGCAGGGACGATTCCGGTAAAACATTCTCCATCGTGTACCTGCCGACGATTGCGAACTACTGCGTTGATGCGTTTTGGGAGCTCTTTGGCGAGATGCGAGTGGAATGGTCGATTATTAATGGCAAGGGTCAGTCACTGCTTTATATTGTTGCTGGCCAAGTATGGTCATTCAGCAGGGTAGCAAGGTTTCAGTTCTTGGTGACCGAAGGATTGGATCCCCTGGCAGAAGACATGCAAGGTCAAACTGCGCTAGATATCGCAGCGCATGGAAAGACAAATAATATCTTGGCATTTTATAAGGCTGGGTAGATCATTGACTTTCAGGGAAAAAGTTACTTTAGGCTCCAGCTAGAATTTTATAGATTATTACCAAGGAACACAATATGTTTAACCGTCTCGTCTCTACTGATATCAAACTCACCTAACCCCTTCATCTCTCCTTTAACAAGGAGGCTTTTGAATCTTTCATCTTATCTCCTAAGTTTTTCAGAATATTTCATGACCCTACTCCATGTAATATGGGAGCATATATCGAGATCTCCACTATGAGGGGAGATGGAAGCTGGTTAGGTGCGGTCCAGGGCTCTATCACAGCTCGTAATCGCAACTAGGACTTTGAGGCGGTTGGCTGAGGCATACTGTATATCGCGAGCTCTGAAGATACCGTCGTCTTCAACCATGCTTTATCTTTAACTTCTGTGGATCTTGATTGCCGGTTTTCATTACGGCTAAGGATCTCGAAGGATGGAAGAACTGGATAGTAATATAGAAAGCTATCTTTGTATATAAAAGATGTTGGAATACCAAACGATCTGGAGTTCTCAGCTAAGCGATGAAGCTGAAGTAAAACTCCGTCGCTGTCCTGCCTTGGCTAAAACGCCGTCTTGTGGCCACGGATAAAATCCGACTACTTTAGCTGACACAATTGTGGAGAATGACAAAGCCATGACATACCATAAAGACTTGACCAGACGTTGAACATTGACCAATTATCTTCCAAAGACGTCAAGCCCTTTACCATTCCCGCGGGAAGAACCCACATTTATCGGAATTTACCCGCAACGGCTGAGACCTTAGCCGGATCTGTCATGCAGCTTCACGATGAAAAGGGAGATCGCGAGCGAGGTGCAGCGCGTAGCGGTAGTCTGAGACATCGTTTAGCATAAACAATAGCATCTAGTTTCATTAACCGAAACATTAATTGGATCTCTTCCCGTTCATTCCCTATTGGTTGTGTCGTATATGTCAGCCTCGACATTCAACTCATAGAAGCGATACAAACGCCACTGTCACCACTCATCATATTGTGACCACTGTTCAGAAACCAATAAACCCGATGCTTCATACACGAACCATGAATGGTGCCGAAGTGTCCTTTGATGACCGAGGCATGGTCACATCGGAGCCAACAATAGTCTGTCTGCCAGGCTTGGGTCAGGACCACCAAGCCTACAAGTATATCCTCCCCTTCTTGGTGGGCAGGTACCGGGTCATCAGAATTGTATGGAGGGATTACAGTGAGAACAACGACCCCACAAGCAAATGGAGCGTGGAGGATCAAGCAAGCGATACCATTGCACTCCTGGACTCCCTCCAGGTTCAAACATTCATTCCCATCTCACACTCTCACGGAGGTTGGTGCGCTATGGAGATGGCAGTGCGCCTAGGGAAGAAGAGAATCCCTGCTGTATTGTTGACCGACTTTATCCTCACTCGGCCTCCTGCAGATTTCATCAAGAACCTCCAAGCGATACAGAACAAGGAGACATGGCACCAGGCTCAGGCCGCCCTTATCAAGGGCTGGCTCAACAACACCACCAACAAAAACGTTTTAGATCATTGCGAGAAAGATCTAAGCACCGAAGGATACGAGAACTGGTCTCATTTCTGTTGGCTAGCGGAAAAGAATTATGAGCACTGGGACTCACCCATGGAACGGCTTGAGACTATTAACGATCCCCCTCTGGTTCGGCACATCTTTAGTCAGCCCACAGACGACGCGTACATCTCAGCACATGAAGAATTTGCTCAAAAACACTCTGGTTGGTTCAGCTTCGCCAGGCTTCGCGGAGAATCTCACTTCCCTGTTATTGAGCTTCCAGAAGCTGTAAGTCTGCAATTGTCAGATCTTGTCGGGCAGGTGAAGAGCAAGCAGTAAAGCGAGCGAAACTATAGGATTGTGCAATTATTGGATCTGGGTTTAAAAATAAATAATATTCTTATGAGGGAGAGATCTCATCTGGTAATTTAATTAAGTCATACTGGCATGGCTGCATTTCTGTTCATTGTTGGCTCTGTCAGGACTATTAAGGACCCTACAGATATACAAAAGAACACCCTTGTAAGTATTTCACTTCATTCAATCAGTTATCTCACTAATTTACCAAGGTTGCATCGATTATTCGTTTCTCTTCCTCCCATGCACTATCATAAGCACCAGTATCGTACATCGTCCTTTCTAAAGCCGTATCAAGTCATATCAAAGAAAGGACCAACCTTCTCGCCTTTGTCATTTCCGTCTTGACCACTTCTGCAACATCATTCACGCTTCCGTATATTCTGAGCAAGCCTTACGAAGGACTTGGCGCCAAGGTCTAATTCATCTACGGAAGCTTCTGTGTAGCCATGGTCGTTCTTGAACACTTCTTCATTCATTCCCAAGCTAAGGGGCAGAAGCTTGGAAGAAATGGATCGACTCTTTGCAAGTGGGCAGCCACCGAGGAATCTTGGTTCTCTCAAGACGAGAACGGCAAAGAAGGCTTTTGAAAGTGACTCGAAGCACCGACCTAGGACTTAGGTGAAGGAGTTGATACAGCAAGTCAAGAGCATGCTATCGATAACGTTTGACCAAGTTTCCTACTTTTACGATCAGATCATGTAACCACATACTACTCAATGTTCCCTGATAACTATGGGATGATATACAACAAACCGTGCATTCATGTTCCCCGCCTAGAGAAGCAATCCATTTTAGGCCATCCGTGAATCCTACCTACCCTTTTCGGTCAATTTATGTTACGACCCCAGCGTAGGATTAGACCGAGGGTCCGAAGACGCCCAGGATAGATATGCATAACCCCGCGTCGTCCTATGTCCAGCAACCATTTAAGTAATGCTCCGAGAGTACCAATTGGTGCGGCTAGGGCCAAGGACGACCCGGTCGCAATAACCTACCTGCTTGGTTGTTCATGTCAGGGAATGCGTAAAGGTTCCGTTTCCGGACTTATATATCGCGGACTATTCTTGCTGGATATGAGGTGTAGTGCAACCCGAGAAGGTTCTTATACAAGGGACTTGTCACGTTATCAGGCAAGTCCTAATGTGCCCCCAGAACGGAGTCTCGGGTGAATCTCCAAATCAGTAGGACCACTTGTTTGGAGTGCAGCATCTCAACCTGCCAAGCCATGATTCATGATATTATAAAACAGCAATCTTGCCGCTTATGAAACCATTCTTTACTGATTACTATTTATACACAGAAGACTGCTTTTCATTATTATTAGTTGCATTATCATCGCTAAAAATGAAGACCTTCCTCGCCATCCTTCTCACACTCCTCCAAGCCGTCTTTGCCGCCCCAGCAGCCCAGGCCGGAAGACAGGTCAAGGCCTGCGCTTGCGCCAACGACGCAGGTGAGACACAAATCGGCGGTTATTGCCCATACATTGCCGGCAGCGGCACCAACGTCGATGGCCAGCTATATGTAAGTGGCCTTTGCTCAACTTAACTATAGGTCAACCGCAACAGGCGTGTTTCGTTTGGCTTCCTTCATAGCTCTGCTTCAAGTGCTAATGACACCTCTTTTAGTGTTTTCCTGCTGCCACTTGGTCGGAGTACATGGATACCCGCTTCACTGCCGAGTTCTGTCCCGGCTATTTCCCTGGCTACTCCAACCCAGTCTGCAAGACTGTCACGGTTTGCCCGTTGATTGGAGACTACCAGCAGATTTGTTAAGTTTGTTTGTGTCGGCTGGGGTACGAATCAAATTCAGGATTATTTCAACTGTATATAAATCAAATTTTATCGTCTATTAACCTGAAAACAAAGATCAAGTACCAGATTAGTTGTCAGTCTCTCTCTTCGTCTGAAGATTCCTGGCCATAGTGCTGTAGCATTCCTCTCGATGCATTGTCTTCTCTACTTGACGCCAAGCGCATTTCTTCAATCATCTGTCTTCTGTCGAATACAATCTGCGTCAGTCCAACGAAACGATGCTCGAGGCCCTTGGCTGTGATCCGGGGATTGCTTGCTATCTTCTGCACCGTAACCAAGGTATCACCGTAATGTTCAACTTCAGGAAAGGCACCAAAGTCGACATCTTTCACATCTTGGTCACTTGCCGGTGACCAACTCGGGATAATCTTACATCTCGGTTCGAATATCATCCTGTCTTCGTTCCTGTCATCGGTATGTCTAACATTTGCTAAACAAATAGCAACATATTTTGCAGGCTTTGAGCCCTTCTTCTTCAATACAACCACTGCAGCGTAAACGTCTGTCTGTCCTTCTACGCGCATCGCCATCCCGTCGGTGTAGGCGTTGCTTTGATGCATCCGGCGTGGCATTATGAGTGGTAGCAGAGGGGGCGTATCTGATGCCCATTCGCGATCCGACTCGCGATGGCTAGGAAAGATACCGTATAAGCGATACTCCGCGGTTCCTCGGGGGAAGCAGAGTAGAAACGGACTTCCTACCTCACGTGGCTGCCACTTAGGAATTGATAGAATGCTCGCATATGGCTTCTTCACTAGGATGCTTGTTTGCATAGCTATCGATACTGTATCCACATGATCGGATATTCCGTCTGAGCCAGATGCTATATGCTCTTCTCCTTTGGAGGAACGCTTCTCCTCACTGCGAGATATGATACTGTCTTTCTGAAGCATCCTTACAGGGAAGAAGGGTTGAGGCCATATTAATCGCAAGTATCGCTGTGCCTCTTCATGGCCCTTCCGAAGCAGCGGGACCCATACGCGTGATACATTGCGTGTTGTTGTAGTACTGGCAGTCTCAATATCCCAGCAGTCAAGGACGCCAAATACGAAATGAGGAACCACGGTAGGAACAATGGGCAGACTAATCTGCAGCCCAGTATGGGTCAGGTGGAATGAGCGCGAGTGATCTGCTGGTTTATAATGCCTCTGCAGTTGAGGTGAACTACTGACAAGGACTGACTGGGAGTCGCGGAACTCCATAGGCGAGCGAGGGAGAAAATCGACATATTGGAGTTGAGAGGCGAAAAAGCTCTGGTCGGCATACTTGTGGATGATTTCGCCGAGAAGCCTCGTAAAGGCCCCATAGCCTTCTCCGTATACCAGGGGCATGGAGATGTCGAAGAGTCCGAGGAGAGAGTAAGCCTGGTCCTCTATACGGGTCGTCGAGCGCCTTGACGCCCAAGACATCCTCTGTGCGATGCTGTATCTTCGAAGCGGATGTGATTTCGAGAGCCGACCCTTGAGAAGCCGCGCCCACGGAATTCCTGTGATCTCGGTGATAGACGGTGCCAACTCAGCGTTTGTCGCAATCATGGTCCAGTTGCTGGAGAAGAATTTCAGATTGGGTGGTGCAATCAGCTCCTGAAGAGTCCAGCCTCGTGTAAACCATCTTGCATTTCTAAACGCACTGTCCGGCTTTGTGCATTCATCCAGCGTCAAGGCAGGGACGTCGATCAAGTACACATAGCAGACAGCAGATCGTCTGTACCATCTAAACATGGAATTAATAGCCTCAGATAGTTCTGCTGAGCTGCTCTTGTCGATACAATTGGTGTCCACCCAGACGTGGCTCAGCTGGTCCTTGGCAGCTTGAGCACAGGCCCAGATGATCTTCTGAAACCCGGGCTTGAAGCGGCGGTTCTTGCGATCGGCCCAGTCCTGCAGTGAGACTTCGCCGTCACCCCAGGTATGCGACAAGATAGCATATTCTGGGATGGAGACGTCGAAGAATTCCTCAACTTCCAGAGTCGTTGTGTTGATGAGTCGCATGTTGCCCCAAAGGTGGATAAGATGTTGAAGGTGAAGAGGTCTGAGACAGCCTTACGATTAATTGGAATCAGCTCTCTTGTGGCACAGCATTCAATTTCAACCTGTCTGATTGGGTGATGATAACTCAGCCGCTCGGCTTAGACTAGGTAGGTGAAACATGATCAGCTTACCCTAAGCTCAATGGGGA
Source organism: Fusarium miscanthi (assembly GCA_014898875.1). Lineage (NCBI taxonomy): Eukaryota > Fungi > Ascomycota > Sordariomycetes > Hypocreales > Nectriaceae > Fusarium > Fusarium miscanthi. The sequence continues at coordinate 59,443 of JAAVUA010000187.1, forward strand.
GAGACCTTCAATTTTCTCTCTCGGTCAAGCAATTTGCCTTTATTACTCGAAATCACAACTCGTCCGATTGATGCAAGTACTAACCTGACATTCATTGATCGTCCAGCGTCGAATCTCCAGAATATGGCAAAGAATTAAGGTAGGCTTATGTTTATTCTGAATTAATTTGACAACTGCCATCTCGCGCCAAGATGCTCAACCGTCTGCTTTCAGACAAAGGCCTTATGAAAGTCATCAAAATCTGGATCAAACTCATAACCACATGGTACCCCATAGCCACCACCTCCCGGCGTTTTCACCTGGATATACTCTCCCGGCTTGAGATGAACAATCGCCTTGCCACCCAGATTCATAACATCGAGCCCATGCTCCTCGTTGAACTTGAAAGCAAGATTCTCGCCCCTCAGACCTCCATGACCCCCAGCCATTCCATACGGTCTATATACCCGCCGATCACTCAAGATACTAAACTTCAGATCCGCCCGCGCTTCGATCTCGCGGATGATGCCGTCGCCTCCACGCCAGCGACCGTTTCCACCGCTACCCTCTCGGATGCCGTATCTTCGTACAAGGACGGCAGTGCGCTTTTCTACTACTTCAGTATCGGTTTGGCGAGTATTTGTTGAGTGAACCTAAAAATTGTTAGCTGTTAATTCAGCATCGATGTGAAAGAAAAAAGGCAACTTACGTGCACGCCGCTCTCGCCGTTATAGCCCTCGCCTGCACCGACCCCTCCGCCAATAGACTCTCCATAATTCCACCCAGGTTCGATCTCACCCGTCACTGGATTCTTACCTCCCATGCCCCAACCGAGAGCGTTTGCGCAGCCTTGACTCGCGCCAAAGCGACCGAAAGCACGGAGAACTAGATCGATTACTCGCTGACTTGCTAGTGTTGATCCACAGATTGCTACTGTCGGAGTGGGATTAAGTATAGAGCCTACAGGTACGCGAATATCGCATGGGGCCAGGCAACCTTCGTTTAGGGGGATCTCAAGATTGATCAAGCATCTAATGCTGTAGATAATCGCCGAGTGCGTGATAGAGATGGGACAGTTGTAGTTTCCCCACATTTGAGGACCTGAGCCAGCAAAGTCATATATAGCACTGCCTGTGCTTTTGTCGATGCTGATCTTGACTTTCATGACAGTACCATCGTCGAGGTAATCTGTCGCTGATAGGGGGTCTGGATGCTCACGAGCCAGTTTCTTGAAGAATTCCCGTACTGCAAGTTCAGCATTGTCTTGAATGCCAGTCATGTACCTGTGCACGACTTGCAGCGAGTATTCATTGCACAGCTTCTGAAGGAGGGTGATGCCACGCTGATTGGCCGACGTCTGGGCTTTGAGGTCTGAAATATTGTCTTGAATACGGCGTGTTGCGCTGCAACCAGGATACGTACCGACTTTCTCAAAAGCGGTCCGAATCTCAGCTTCGAGAAACTCGCCGCTGCTGACAATCTTCATAGACTGTACGATTATGCCTTCTTCCCACAGAGACCGTGACTCGGGCATCATACTCGTGATGCCCATACCACCGATATCGGTATGGTGGCCTCTAGACGCAACGTAGAATGCTATCTGATCTCCCACGAATACAGGTGTAACTACTGTCAAGTCCGGCAAATGGGTTCCGCCCCAAGAAGGATGATTCGTTAGAAGAACGTCACCAGGTTTAAGCTTTCCGCTCCAGTGGCGGTGTTGGGCCTGGACGGCGAACTGCATGCTTCCTAGATGGATGGGGATATGGGGTGCGTTGGCGACGAGCTTGCCCTCGGGGGAAAAGATTGCGCAAGAAAAGTCGAGCCGTTCTTTGATGCTGCTTGAGATAGATGTTCGTTGCAGGGTGTTGCCCATTTGTTCGGCGATGGCCATGAAGCGATGGGCGAAGATGGAGAGTTGGATAGGACTTAGGCTGTTTTCCGGTGTAGATAAGGTCCCTGAAATAGCAGACTGGAGTGATTGTTCTTCATATGCAATCTTTTCCAACACAACATAGTTGAATAGGATATGTGCCTGGAAGAGCGGTTCAACAAGTATGGTTTGTGTCGCGTCGATTATAATTGCTGGGCCGTTGATGAGACTTCCCTCAGGTATATCATCCAGCTTGAAGACTCTCGTCTCCTGCCATGAGCCATCAAGGTATACTCTCTGCCTTACAGCACCGTCGGAGAACAACCTTCGCTTACTAGAAGCCATCTCTTTACATGCTGAAGTCTCATGACTCGATGTACCAGTGCTTCCTGAGCCTCTAACCTTGACGGATTCGATGATAATAGGCCTATTCATAGAAAAGGCAAATTCGCGTAGATGAGTAGCTGTAAAGGCAGCAGCGTAGTCACCATCAGCGGGCTTAGAGATGGAAAGATTTGTATCGGTGCCAAAATACTTCAACACAAGTGCCTCGTCAAAAACCAAGCTTTCCTCCGACGCCTTTTGGGACACTAACTCCCTAGTCACCTTGTCCTTCAGTGTTAACAAGAGGCTCTCTACCCCTTCCATGGCTTTGATGTCGAGCTCGGCTGCGAACGGCTCGAACATCTCATACTGAAGTTCCGCATGCGCTATGCCATGAGCTGAGAGCAGCGATGAAAGCTTGTGGATGATCACCCGCTTTATGCCAAGCTTATCGGCAATAGCGCAAGCGTGCTGTCCACCTGCGCCACCAAAGCTCACGAGGTCATGACTCTCAGGAGCGTAGCCTCTGGCCTCTGTTGCGTTTCGAATAGGCCGGCTCATTGTCTCGTTGGCTATTTTCAAGAACCCCAGAGCTACCTCTTCAGGTGTGAGGTCCTGAGATGTCTGCCGGTTGAAATCTTGGGCGATATCCTCAAACTTTCGAGCCACGATCTCTGTGTCAAGTTCTTGATCTCCTGACTCTCCAAAGATGGCAGGGAATGATGAAAGTACAAGCCGCCCCAGAAACAGGTTGGCATCGGTAACGGTCAGAGGACCCCCTTTTCTATAGCACGCAGGCCCAGGAAGCGCTCCAGCAGACTCAGGCCCAACTGCCAAGAGTCCATTACGGGCAAACAAGATGGATCCGCCTCCTGCAGCAACAGTTGCAATATTGACCATGGACAGGTTGATGGTCCGCCCAGCAATGGACGCTTGTTGGAGAAAGTCGTATTTTCCATCATATCTCGAGACATCAGTGCTTGTACCACCCATGTCGAATCCAATAACAGGCGTCCCATCATCAACGTCGAAGCATTTCGCTGTACCAACGACACCGCCTGCTGGTCCGCTTAGCAGTGCTTCGTTTCCTCGAAACCTATCTGCTTGCTTGAGACCACCGTCAGAGCACATGAATTCTACCCTTTGAGGAGGAACCTTGAAACCTGATTGGAACTCGTCGATGTATCTTCTGACGATGGGGTACAAGTACGCCTCTGAACAGGTTGAGTTGCTCCGTTTGAGGAAGTTGATCGCTGGGCTGGTCTCACACGAGATGGTGATGAATCTAAAACCGACCTCCTTTGCGATTTGAGCTACCAGCTTCTCATGATCTGGAAATATGTACGCATGCATAAAGCATACTGCAAGCGATGTATAGCCTTCTGCGTGCAGGGTCTCAAGCTGTTGCCGAATGACTTTCTCATCGGGTCTCTTGAGGATCCGAATGACTTCACCGCTTAGAGTCTTGACCAAGTTCACGTCTCCCTCGATGTCCAAGTTCTTCTTGTAAGGGTTCAGATCATAGTCTTCTATGGTGACTCTCTCATCAATCTCGATCACAGTAGAGTGGAGGACTGTTGGCTTGCGGATCTCAAGGTTGAACAACTCAGGACGAGACTGATCTCCGATAACACAGACGTCTTTGAAGCCTTTGGTAGTTGCAAATGCAAATTTTTCGCCATTACCCGTGAGCAGGGCGTTGGTTGCAACCGTGGTACCGATTCGACATGAAGCTGCGAGATTTAGCAGCTATAGATAAAAGCAACGTGGGAACTATCATTACCTATTCTTGAAGCATCAAGCTTCTCACCAACGGGAATTGTCTTTCGCTCATACTTCTCTAAGACTCTGCGAATCGCCTCAGTTGGTGCATCGGGATAATTCGAAGGGTCTTCTGATAACAGCTTGAAGATAAATGGTTCTTGCCCATCTGCGCCTGTAGCAATCACATCACAAAATGTGCCACCCCTGTCGATTGATACGCGAATTTCGCTGCCCATGATGTTGAGTGTTATTTCTAGTACTTTTGAAGAGCATATAATTGTTTCTAATGGTCGTTTTGAATCGTGGGCGGAAGCCGAGTGACATTCTTGTACAGGATGCCCCATTATTTCCGTAATGTCGCAATTCGGATATAGCTATGGTAATGATCGGCATAGCCCCGACATATTCCTCCTAAATGAGGAGTTTTGCTAGCGTCGCTCTGACTCCGAACTGCCTTTCGCCGATCAATTTGGCCCTTCCTTATCGCTATCAGCGTCACTGATCAGATGGTTGCATTGACTAGGCATCTTATCTCTTCAAAGACTGTCGCTTGGTGCGAAAGTCGGTCAATTCCATACCAAGCAGGATACAGTAAAGGCCATAATACGCTTGGCCAGGGAGGAAGCACATCTACATCAATGAATGTCGATTATTTAGTCGCTCTACCGCACAAGATTATCGACTAATAAAGCTCCATTTAGAACATTCTAAAACCTCAAAAACTCCCTGATCTTTGAAATGACCAAGTCTGTTTGCTCAATATGCACGCTATGGTTTGCATCGGGGACCACAAGAAGTTCCGCATTCCGAATTTTATCGGCTATTAACCTCGAGTTATCTGAGTCTGTCAGTGTACAGCAATCCGATAAGTCAACTAATGGACCAACCTGGTGGACAAATCCAGTCTTTTTCGCCAACAATGACCAGAGTTTTGGCCTGGATAGTATCCAGTTGTTTGACGTAGTCAAAGTACTTTTCTTCCTCGGAATAAAGATCGTCTATATACTATCAGTGCCGCACTTCACAATAACTTCGTGAATGTGACCTACTGTGAGACTCTGCGACATACACCGTGTCCCTACAAGACTTGAGGCCCGCATTTGCATCATAATGTTCTCGATATAAAGGCATCATAGCAAAATGTACCAGTCTGAAATCTTCATCGTCGTCGTATGCGCCAAAGACCTTGTCTCGCAACATGTCTTTTGAAAAGCTGGGTACTTTGCTGATTCTCGCTTCGAGGGACTTGATGGCGCCCTCCTCATCTAGGATGGTGTAAGAATAAGGCTCCGAACTGAACAAGTATGAGACCTACGGTGATGCGAGGCTGCAGTCCCTCGTAGTATCAAGTGTGAAACTTGAGATGGATAAGTGATAGCATACTGCTGAGCGAGAAAGCCTCCAAAACTTCCACCGCAGATGATAGCCTTATCATTTGGCCCTAAGAAATGTTGTCTCACACCCTCGATATCATCGACGATCTGCTTGAAGGTGTAAGGTTTGGTACGGGAGCTTTGGCCGTGCCCCCGAAAGTCAAAAGAAAGTACACGGATAGTGTCATTGAGACGGCTGTATACCTTGTAGTCAGACCTATGATCGCCTGCTGTTGTCAGACGTAGTACCAAGGCATCATTTGTTGAACATACCCATTCCTCTTCCGCCATGAAGCGTAATCATTAGCGGCGCATCTCTAGGTCCGCTCAGCTCGTAAGCGAGCTGGGCTCCATTCACTGTGATGAACTCAACCATCTTATCCGCAGTAAGAGTTGTGCAAACCTTCGAACAACGTATAGACCAGAATAACCAGCGGAAGTTCTTTCCGCTAAGTCGGGATGAGATAAGCGATATAACGTTTACCGAGCATCATCTGTGCAGAGCAACTAGTCCGGTTTCGCGATCTTCACCAGGCGGAGCATCCCCGACAGAGAAGCGAATTTCCTCTTACGGTAACGACTGCGGCTTCAGTGCGCGAATAACGCAGGGTTCGCCGAAGCACGCAATTGGCAAATGCTATGGGTGATCAAACCCGACGTTACATTCCAAAAGTACTAAAATATTAATACTACCACCGAGGTTGCTTCAATATCGATTTCATATCTGCTTTCAAGACCATTCATTCCACCATCAATCGTCACAATGGCCACTCACGAAGGTAACGACAATGCTATTAACACAACACCCGCAACAACTACTATCGATGACAAGAATCGTGCTTCCATCGCTTCTGGCCCTGCTGCTGCAAGTCTGAAGAACGACGCTATTGCTACAGTGGCGGATAACAGAAGATGGTTCAGCTGGCATGAGCCTGGGACGTCACCGGAAGAAAAGAAGCTCATTTTTAAGCTTGATTGGTTCATGCTCAGTTTCGCATGTTTGACGTATTTCATCAAGCAGGTAAATACTATCTTTCCAGATCGTGTACTATGCTGATTGACGCAGCTTGACCAAAACAATATCTCCAACGCTTATGTATCAGGAATGGCTGATGAGCTGGGCTTTGGTCCTGGGAATGAACTCTCCTGGATGAACACATATTTCTCCATTGGAACAATCATAGGTGGCCTCGTCTCCAACCTGATCATCACTGTCGTTCGCCCTCGGATTTGGCTCTCTAGCTGTCTCATAACCTGGTCCGTCTTCGTCCTAGCCCTGTTTAGATGCAACCACGCGTACCAATTCTATGTGCTCCGGTTTTTCATCGGTGCCTTCGAGTCCGCCGCTTGGCCTGGAGTGATGTACTGCTTGGGCTCTTGGTATCGCAAGAGTGAGCTGGCGCGTCGAAGTGGTCTTTTCGTCATGAGCGGTGTTATCGGACAGATGTTTTCTGGGTATCTGCAGGCTGCTCTGTTTACGGGTATGCATGGCAAAGGTGGCATGTCTGCTTGGCGATGGTTGTTCATCTTTGACTTCATACTCGCCATACCTGTTGCCGCCTATGGATTTGTAAGTTTCTCTGTTTCTTTACATTATCTTCCTTCTGATATGGTTCTTCAGATCACGTTCCCTGATACTCCACATACCACAAGAGCCTTCTATCTCAATGAATGGGAAAGGGAAAGGTCCCGTCAGCGTATCGAGGAGGAGGGACGTAAGCCTGTAGGGAAGATGGACTGGAGTGTCATACGTCGAATCTTTGGCTCATGGCAGGTGTATTCATTCACGGCCGCATACTCTTTCTGGACCTTGACATGTGGAAGGTGATATACATCCTCTGATTTCTGTATTGCTCAACGTCTAACACGGCACAGTTATGTGATGCAATACTTTGGAATCTACTTGAAGAAAACCGGTTTGTATACTGTACCCGAGATCAACAACATCCCAACCTGCATCGGCGCTGTCAATTTCGTGGTCATGGTATCAACAGGCTACATCGCCGACAAGCTCGGGGGGCGTGCTCTGGTCTGTGGCGTCGTAGGATGCTGGATGATTCTCAACTACTCTATCCTCACAGCGTGGGACGTCCCCCACAAGCTACGAATGGCAGCTTTCATCATGCACGGCTGCTACGGATGCTTTACGCCTCTGATTGCAGGTTGGGCCAACGAGGCTTGTGGCGGCGACCAGCAGAAGCGTGCTTTTGTGCTGAGCTTCATGGTTTCTGTCGGTTCTGCGGTGGTCATTCCCTTCCAGCAAATCCAGATGGCATCTGGTGAGGCTCCTGAGTTTGCAAAGACTCATGGGTGGGGAAGCGCACTGGCTTGGGTTGTAGCTTTGACACTCTGGACTGGCGTTGGTCTACCCTTGGTGCAGAGATGGAGGCAGAAGGAGGTTGTAGTGAGTCATCGAGAGGATGATGTGACTGAGGTCTAGCTACTCTACTATAATTCCATGTCTCAATATCGAAGTCCAGATAAAGAGTTCAACTCAAAATCCCTGGTACGGGCCGATGGAGCATCATCGGCAAACACAACCTTTCTACTACAGAATTTATTGCCGTCACCACCTTCGCTCTCGTTCCGGCTTCTCAACGCGCTCGCCTGCCATCGCATCCTAGGAAGTTCGTTATCCTGACGACTGAGACTGAGTGCATTGCAAAGCCCCCGGGCCCCAGGGCTGTGAACAATATCTGTAAGATCCATCGTCAAAGGCGCAAGTGCTGTATCACGAACTGTCTTCGTCTTCGCCGTCATGCTCGCGGCGAAAACGAGAATTGCTGAGAGCGTAAGAGTGGCATTCATCCCCAGCCAAATGTAGACTTTGAGCCTGTCTACTGCGACGTAAACGACGGGCTCAGATGCTTTGAAAGATATAGGTTCTTTCTCGATCCATAATCTCTTCATCAATGCGCTCCATGATGCGTGGTAGCCGAGAGTCAGCATGCCCGTCACATAATCATCCAAATTGGGACTGATCCATGGTTGACTGAAGTTCTGCAGGACAGTATACTTCAATGTCTCAGATGTAAAGTCCAGAGCCAGACTAGCCAGCCAGTCATTTTCAAGTGCCTCGTCATTCCTCTCCACAGAGCAGGTAGCGTAAGATTGCAATGTAGAGTCAGAAGAGACAACCTCACAGTCTCGCGCCGAGTATAATCCTGCTGTTATCGCTACTTCTGCGAGCATGTAGCAGTCGTAGTACACAATCTCCTTATCTCCGTTGATTATTTGAACTTGATGCTGACCAACGGCGGGGAGATTTCCGAACTGTTCTGCTGTTGGGCGGCATCGATCTCTGTCGCTGATGCTAGAGTCAGGCGGAAGAGGACCACCAAAGGGCTCGACTCCAGGAAGCTGGACTGCAACTAATTTAGTACCACGGAAGATACTCGCGTTGGCGGGTGATTTTCCCTGGGGGGTCCATTTCTGACCCATAATGATAGATGTCGCACCAATTAGTCTGATACCAACAGGCTTTCCGACATCAGAGTACTCAGCGTTTCCAGCATAGATTGATCGGTTGTTGCTTGATGCGTCGATCCACCGGATGTCGGTGGCAAAGTAAGGGAGCGGGAGATTAACTCGACTACCAGTTGGCATATGGTGGCTTGCATTAAAGTATCTTCGTAAATGGATGCGGTCTGACTTGAATGCGTATTCAGGTTCATTCGCTGTCATTGCCGCAGCGCTAATGACTGCTGTTGCCCGCATATCATCGTATTATATGGAAGGCCAATCTGAACGAGGACCGATCTCCCCGATCAACGCCGGGGTCTCTTTGTTGAGTAGCGTGATACCAGGTATCCATGAGAGTGAAGATGATGCAAGTGGTGCTGCGAAGCTATGAGGCCACAGAAGAATGACGGCTGCTGTTGCCCAGAGAGACCAACGCAGCGATGTTTCTGATTTTGCGGCTGGGATGATCGGTACACGTAGGCTGAGGAGGCGCGTCAGCTCTAGAAGTGATACACCGCGCTTCTCGAGGAGGATGAAGATTATTCTCCAAGCCAGCAGTGCAGAGCCAGTCCCGGCAACGAGTCTGAGTGTTACAAGTGCTAACGAAAGAAGACCTGCAACCTGTGCCTGATAAAGTTGAGAATGGAAGGTGAAAACAGTCGAACCGGATCCAATCTTGAAATGGCGGCCGTCTATCTGTATAACCAGCGCCATGATGGCGACGGCTAGTCCGATGTGAATGAGGAAGAGATACCACGCTTTGCAGGCGTTCCATAGACCGCGGTCATCTGAGCGGATGAAGCATTGCCTAGAGACGGGCTGTTCCGTTTGACCAACGATGTTGTAGACTGCAACAGAATTACTCGTATTGGGCGCCATGAATGATAGGGATAGTGTTTCTTATGCAGGGAAGGAAAAGAGGACGCGCGATATATAAGAAATGGTGCTGAATCCCACATACTATACACTAAGATATAGGTATAGACAACTCTAAAAGGAGGTCAATATCTTAATATAGAACTAAGTTTATCAATGTATTGATATTCAACAAGATCCAGCAGAGCCGCATAAATCAAGCGGTTAATGGACAACGCAGTTCCACCGGACTTCTAGCTCGGCTTGACTGTTCACGCGAGTTGAAAGTCCGATTGGTCTTCGTCACCCCCCTTACCTGGAGGATGAGCCAGTAAGAAGAGTTGAGGCTGAAAAGCGCAGCGGGTAGTGTGTAACAAGTGTACATAAGCAAGACCAAAAGCGTACGCTTGCATGAGCTGAAAATCCTGAAAATAGATCCCGACCTTGAGATCGAGATCTTTGATAACTCATTTAATTTGTTGATAAGAGCCTTGTGGCGAAGAGCGTCTTGTATCTAAGCTAGCTGTCGGTCGTGCTTGAACGTGCGATAAGTGGGATGAACTTTGAGATGTAATTACAGTGAATATCAGAGATTGGAGCCTCAAGGATGGTAGACAGCGCAGCCCCTCGCCATACCATATTACAGGCTATGATGCTCAGAAGGGCCGCAATATGAGGCAAAGGTAGATCGATACTTTGGGATGCGGCCAGGTGAGACATTCTTGAGAAGTTTATAGCGATCTGCGTTTTTGAAACGCGGCTGGACCGTTTGGGGTACTTTAAGCAAGAAGGGGCAATGATGAACGGTCTAGGCCCGCTGATGTGACGTCCGGGTTGCTTATGCTTATCTTGGCGCATGGCTGTATGGCCCTAGTAACCTTTATCTACCTGCCTACCGCTCATCACATAAGTAGAGGCCAGTGAATAACTATCAACACTGGACTCTGGATATTTATAGTTCATCATCCTTCTGTTCTGTTGCACTGCATATGCAGTCCTACACTGGAACTCTCTGCGACTATTTACTATTTTATCCACATACATCAATCTTCTACTTTAGCAGTCAATACTAGTTGAGTTTACAGCCAGTAAGCATATAGTATCTATAGGAGGGCTAATTGCACATCTCATAGAATACTCATCACCAGTCAGATTAAATGATGTCTCTGGGTCTTCATGATGTCTACAGAGTGCAGCATATAAGATCCAGGGACCGGAAGAGCCGAAATGACCTACACCTACTGCCGAACTCTACCAACCGTCCTAATGCCGATGCCTTGGGTAATCATTCCAGAGCACAAATTTCATAAGGAAAAGATATAGCAGGGTGACTCCGTGGAGATGTCTGGACTAGTGTGGAGAAATATGGTCTCCCCGCGGAGATGCAAAACTCTGTTCCTGACAATGTCACCCGCGCCATGACATGACAGCTCGTTCTGATCTGATGTAAAACCATCCGATCTGCCTCCTGGAAGACTTCAAGAGCTTCTGATTTCATCGGTCCGATATTAAGTTGAAGGGCTGGCTAAAATGTACGCCAGTATGGCTCTATCTCTCACCGAAACATGTGCCATGCGGTCTGATAACGCGAAGTAATGTCGTTTATGGTCACCGGGCATGTCCGCTGGTTTCAAGGCTCTGACTATGAGTTCTGGGAATAATGGGAGACGGACTGTCACGATCTCCGTAACCAGTGAGTCCGCCACTCCAGTGTCTAGAGCTTCCTGACCCACGCAGGACAAGACTTGGGAATCCCGTTGAATTTAGTCAATTGGAAAGAAACTCGTGGCAAAGTCATGTGGCAAAATGTGTAAATTCATGTCTAATTAAGTAGCGATACTCTAGGTCTAAAGAACCACAACGGTTTTCGTATCTATTATTCCTCCAAATGTCCTATCTCGCAAGAACGCTGGCCGGCACTGAAACAGGCGCAGATTCGACCCTGCTCTCCTCATCAGTGACAACGCTCTTATTTCTGCTCCTAAGGAAGTGCATAGGCATGTGAGAGTCCACATGAGGACCCTGGTATTCAACACCATCAATCTTGGCTGGGTCCTCGTCAAACAAGTACATATACCAGTAGTACACGCCGACAAATAATCCACCGCCAATAACGTTGCCAATCGTAGCGGGAATCATGCCCTTCCAGATGTACAGACCGACGGTAAGGTCGGGCGTCTCGAGCCAGATGGCGAGAGACATGTAGAACATGTTGGCGACAACGTGCTCGAGCCCGAGGACAACAAAGGCGAAGACGGGCCACCACATGCCGATGACCTTGGAGGCGAGATCCTTGGCTTGGACACCGAGAAAGATGGCGAGACATACGAGCCAGTTGCAGCCGATTGCTTTAAGGAAGATTTGGTGAAACTGAGGTGATATTTGCTTCTTGCTGGCGAAAGACATGACGACTTCCTTGTAGGGCGATGCATCAAAGACTCCACCGTCTAAATAAAATGTCAATTGCGACCTTAGCACTTAGTGGGTGCGATGACTTACATCCCATAATTATTGACATTACAAAGAGCGATCCTGCAAGATTGCCGAAGAAACAAAGGAACCAATGCAGGAGCATCTTTCGAATCGGAAGCCGGCCTTGAAGCACAGCAGTCAAGGTAAACTGATACCTCATGAGCCACAACACAACAACAAAGCATCAAGCTAGCTCACCATGGTACTCCCAGTGAACAGGTCTGCGCCCGTGAGCACAACAAGCACTAGACCCAGCGGGAAAACACCAGCGCCAAAGAGCTTGACCAGACCTGGCGCGTTCTCAGTGTACCAGGGTGCAGTCATGGCACATAGCGAGACGCCACAGCCAAAGCCAAGAAGACATCCCGCGGAGACGGCGGAGAGGAAGATCTTGTCGGGGCGCATGTTGCCTCGCTTGACGCCAGCGCGGGAAACGAGCTCGATTGTTTCCTGCGGCGTGTAGGCCGCTAGGTTGGAGATGCTAACCACAAGAGGGTTGCTCATGATGAATTGACGTAACGTGAAGATGTTGTAGTATACAATTGAAGGATTGGCTTGAGTGCTTGATAGAGGGCTGAGGTAGGTCGAGCCTTTTATTCAGTCTTGATACACACTATGCGAGTTTATAGCAGACTCAAGTCCTTTGTAGACCCTGCCCCATCATTTCAAGTCCAAGCCAAGTCAGGAGAGCTATGGACTTTTGTCGGCATGAGATAATAGATGATCGGATTGATGGTGAGATGGTTCTCGCTGTTGACGACAGATCCAAGCCCCAGCAATGAAAAGGGCTCGGCGATCTCGGCCATTGTCTCTAGCATCAGAGCATGCCGAGCATAGGAAACCCTGCTCCTTCAGGGCTATTGACTTCTCGGCAGTAGGTGCTTCGGCTTTCCGGTCCTATCGCGCTGTCTTGTCATCCACTATTTACTTCTCCTCCTCGGTGGCCTGACTTGCAGGATTGTTTAGACCCCCTGTAGTGTACCGAAATTGACCACTGATGCGCTGGAATGGGGCAGAGCCGCAGGCCCCACTGCTCTATTTGCAACTTAATCTCTAGGTACCGTCCCGGCGGGCTCCGATCATTGGGTCGAGATTTCTCACCTAAAAGAAATGGGCGCAAGTAATGGGACGATTTATGCTCACCTTGGGCTGACCGACCCAGCTTGTCCAAGGTCAATTCAAGTACCGAATCTCGCGGCAATAGTTATTGACCCAGCCAATTGCGCGCTAATCCTAGCAGTCGTTCCAGGGTCTACCTGCATCTTGTTTGCATACCGAAAAGTTCATACACAAGTCAATCATTCGCGCATCCCACGCCGCATATGCCTATAAAATGTTGAAATTTCACACCCGCGGCCGCATTTGATGTTGAGGTTTTCATCATTGCGGCCAATGTTCGCCTCGTGGTTCCGGTCGTTTTGCGGGCCGCTGATGCCGCAGCAGGTCCGGTCATTTTTCGGCATCGGAAGAAAAGCTGGGGTTCGGCGGCCGTTGCAAACTCCGAGTCATTCATTCCGAAGATGGGGGAGGGATACGGTAATTTTATTCTAGAACGATCTTTGGGGCTTGTGATCTAAAGAATTACCGTATTAATGTATGATGACGCGGCGGTATGATAAATGTGGCGGGGGTTCCAGCTGAAGATATTTGCAGCAGACTTGTAGCTGAGAGCTTAAATCAGCGCATAGAACTTAGAAGATATTGCAAGTGGGAAAATTGTGGTTTGGCATAACTCAATTACACCGGTTTCACACTGTTAGTTCTAGTACTGGTACCATTCGTTATTACTATTGATACTATGGCGACTGGTCAGGCATTGTGGTGCAACGTACGTCTAAGTTGTGAGCTAGACGTGTTACTTGCAGCAGAGACTTGTGGCTGAGAGCGTAACTATATCACTACAGAGAACTTACTGAGCAAGATGTGTTATTGTAGTTGACATTTGTGGCTTGGCGCTTATATTCATCACACATAACTTAGTGCTCTTAGCAATTATATCCTCGGCTCTACAAACTGTTTTGTTTTGAGGTTCATCTTCATCCCAGCCATTATCCATACCCTGTTTTAATTGACCCCCGATAGGCGTCACAGATGCCTGTAACCTAGCTTAATATCTGCCGCCGTAGTCCTGCCTTGACCTTGAGTATATGGGCTACGGTAAATAAAGGGGAGATTATACTTGGCGAGCGAGGTAGCAATGTGGGCTACTGTTATAGAATGCAATGCAATGTTATTTGCTATCCGACTCAAATCCACACGCTTGAAATTGACCTTCTGTTTCTTCTACAGCTCCTAGAGTTGATAACCTCAAGTGGTTATAAAGATTTGACTTGACCTTTACGGTTAGGGGAATTGGGGGGCTTAGTAATTGGCAGACATTCATGTGGATGAGGCTCTCGTGGTGAATGCCGAACCCCGTTCAAGAAGGCAGATCCTGTCTCAAGATTTCAAGGCGTTTCATGGAACCTCGTGAAACATCTTTTCGAGACAAGTCACGTCGGTCACCCAGAGGCAAAACTATATCACTATTACAGTTCAAGTAAACTACCAAGCATCACAACAAATCAGGATGAAACTCTTGTCCTCGCACATGCCCTAATTCAAAAGTATAATCAAGAAAGATGCTATATAATTGAGTTTTCCCACTCACTGTCCCCTCGGTCGGGATGACTTCATTCAGAGGTTTCTCTGATGCAGCGATAACCTCACCCGATCGCCTGTCTAAGCTAGGCTCAACACAGCAAGTACTGCAAACGGCGATATTGGACTCCCCAGCGGGGGAAACAATGCGATGGTATAGCCTCTACGCGGAGGCTCGACTGGAAATCCTGGATTTTGTCGCCAATTCCACCATCCATGAGAAAGGCTCCATCGCACGATACGCCTGCGTATCTCGAGAATGGCAGGAGTGGTTCGAGATATTCACCTTCAAGCGTGTGGAAATCTCACCCTCCGATACCATGCCATTCATAAACGCTTTCCTAAAACTTCGACGTCGAAAGTACCTCCAATACATTGGCGTGAGACCCGACCTGCCAATTCACAAGCACTATCTACATCCGTTTCTCGATCGTGACAGATTCGTAAACATACATCAGCAGATGCAAGTCCTCGCAAAGAAACAACCTACGTTATACCACAAGTTTCCTTTGCTGAAGCATCAAGAAGAGGAAAATAACTATGCTTTCACGATCGTCTTGCGGGGCTTGTTCATCGAGCTTTTCCAGTGGAGAGTGGAGGATTGCCATCATGAGGGTATCGAGCTAGAGATCATTGCTGACAACAAAAGTCACTGGCAGAAGACGGCGGGAGAATACAGGGCACTCAACCCCCCTAGTGACACTAGCAATGGGGCCTTTTATAACAGCCTCTCAAGTGAGCTTCAGTTCTTCCATGCACCTCCGTATCACGGACATCAGGTGCTTCACGATGGCGAGCTGGACTTTCACTTCTGGCTTAACCTAGACGTCCCTTTTGGATCGGATCTAGGTCCCAAGGTCGAAGTCATCTCGGGTCTGTCGATCCTTCAACGGAATGTTCGCCATTTTGATCCGGAATCCATCGCCCACATTGTAAGCCTTCTTCCGCGCCTCAGGGCACTCCGATGGGAGGTCAGGCCCCATGCGCATTGGGAAACCGAGCACAAGTTTCATCGCCATCTGCGATCGCTTCTATCCGCTCTGCCTCCGGGCATGGACAAGGTCAGGATTCAACAGCAGCCCACCTCAAGGCCGCTGAAAAGTCCAGGGCTATCTGAATACCTTCCAGGTCTAGGCCCACGCCTAATCCTATCATGCCCGTACCTCGTCAACATCTACTTGGACATCAGTGTCGATGTTGTCAAATTCTTCGGCATGCGGCATCGTTTACAAAATGTCCAATATGTCTGCTTACGAACTAACCAGGCGTTACTTGACGAAGTTCCCAATACTTCAAATCAGCTATTCGCCTGGATTGGCAAGGCGGTATCTACTATGCCCAGGCTCAAGGCTCTATGTGTCTTCAATATAAACGACACTGTAGCGTGCATGATCAACTGCCGCGTTGAGCTTGAGAGCTTTAAAGTCGTTGTCCAATGCAGTTGGCCATTCGATGTCAGAGATGATACGAAGGCCCGCTGGAGAAAGGCCGGGAAACATCAGCCTGACGAGTCTGTTCGTTTGCTACTGGAAAGTTCGTACGAGACGGTGAAACATGATATTATTATTCAACAGAAGTGGCATAGTAGTCTCTTATAAATACGCTCAGTTTGCGCATTGTTATCAAGTTGCTGAGCAGGAGAGGATAGCTTGCGAGAAAAAGTCAAGTATTAAGTTTCAAAGGAATTAGAGAGCTATTGAGTGAGGGACCAGCAAAAGACTACTTTGAGATACCGCCAAAAGTTCTAGACTTGCCGGTGTTCTTTTCATGCTGATTTAGGGCCTAGGGATTCCACTCACTTAGTTTCAGTTTCCACCTGCCAGCTCTCTAAAGCTTATACTGACGTCGTGGAAGCCCTGGCCCTATAGCACACTGCATCATGGTTACTCCTTTGTAGCCCTTTACACATTCCATGCAAACAGCCTCGTCCAGGGATGTATTCCGCGTAAATCCCTGTTTCTTAAAGAATCCCACATAACAGTTATCAGCGTAAGTCAATAGTTGCGTGACTCCGGAAGTTGCCTTGAGATAGTCTTTGAGATAGTCCATGAGAGCAGCACCATAGCCTTTCACCTGCTCAGTAGAAGATACGGAGCAAAATATAATCTGCGCGACAGGACGGGCCTGAAGCTGCCGAATTGTTATACCACCAATGAGCCCTTGAGTTTTGTTGGCGATGGTGATGGAGAGACAGGATGGATCGTAGACGAGCCGTGAGATGGAATCTTTTGGCATTTCGGGAAGGTGAAACTGGAAAAGGCAGTTGAGAAACTCAAGAGCTTCCATGTTATCTGTGGCTCCATCATTGCGGACGACTCGAAAACGTGTCTCGTTGTTTCGCATTGCGATGAGAGCGGGCTAGGGTATTGTCAGACTCCTCCCTATCTATCGGATCGGCGCATCTTACCTTGTTAGGCAAAGGAGATGCTTGAACTGAATTGTGATATCGAGTATCTAATTCTTGCGTCTCATTTTGACAAGCCTCTGGGCCTTGCGGATTGGCTGCCATGTCTTCTTCTTCTTTCGAAGCTGAACTCAAAGGAATGATTGATCTTCCAAGAAACAGGTGCTCTTTGCTACTCATATCTAATCGTCAGATTTCGAATTCCGATATGAAAAGGGAACAGAACCAAGTAAGAGGGAGTCTAGAAGAGAAGTGTTTAAATATTGGTCAGAAACTAGCAAGCACCTGACCAGACATGTGACTATACAGAGTTGTTGGTGGCCTGGTGCATGAACCTGCCTAAGGTTGCCTAAACAGCTGCATAAATCTACCTCGATACCTCTTAGCTTGCATTACATTATCAAACCCAGCAATCCCTATCGACTTCGCTGTACATCAAAGTCCCATCTCCAGCCTTATCGTAGATATCATATTCCCAGCACGCGAAAAACCGTAAGACAACCCGGCATAATATAAATCAGTACCGCTTTCAATACCAGAAACATGCGTCCCAAACTTCTCAATTGCCTTCAACGCCCAGAAATAGAGGATATGGCCCTTGACTGAGCCACGACAGAAGACCTGCCCATTCGCCGTTGTCACGCCGCGGATGTTACCTGCCTATCTACTCCAGCAGCGGCCGAGGGCCACGATACCGCCAAATGCCAATACTGTAGTCCTTGGCTTTCTTGGCGATATTTTTATCGCTCTTTCGATAATCCGATCAGCGATTACAAATTTTCAGACATCAGACATGATAGTAAACCAACCATAACTGCCCCTCGGGGGTGAAGACAGGGAAGGTGACGTTATGATTGGGCTGTCATCCAGACAAGGGGAAGAAAGTAGTTATGTAATGATCAAAGAATTGGCGCTGCAGCCTGGCCAAGGCTATTCTCATCTCCAAAGAGGAGAGATAATTCAATATTGAGGCCCGACACTGTGGGGCCTGTATGTGTACGTCAACCAAACAGGGAGCGTTATATTGAACTATTGATTCTGTGTAACACCAACATTGTGAATTTGTAATTTGTAAGTTGCAGTTATATTCTGCATTGCCTATCTGTCACTAAACACTCTACGTTTTCCACTTCACAAACAACTCTATTAGAACTTCAGCTTTTGCAACATGAATATCACTATCGAAGCCCCTGCTGGATCTACAACCCACGGCAATCCGAAGCTGATTTGCGTACCCCCAAAAGCAATCAATTATATCATCTTCTACGTCGCAAACTATTTCGCTCATGCGGCTTCGATTGTGATCGAACCCGGTCAAAGCCTTCCCACCATCATCTATTGCGTCCTCTTGGCTCTGCTCTTACCAGGAAGCGGTATCGCCCGAGCTTTGTCAGCCATTGTACGCAGCGCGATTTTCGAGTGCAAGAATGATGGTCAACGTGCAGCCCGAGCCGGTGCGCTCTGCATGGTTGTGAAGAAAAGCGAGAACCAAACCCCATTTCTGAAGTACTTAGTAGGAAATCCAGGAGAGCTTGGTGTTTTGAACGGATTCAAGTACCTAAATGACCTTGAACATGAGCTAGCGCTTATAAGATCGAGCCAAACCTGGAACTATGAAAAGGGGTTCGTTAGCAATAAAGCTTTTTTTTTACATGATGATTTCATGTCCTTTGATAGTACTGAATATTTTTACTAACTGCCTGACTATTATAGCCTAGAGATTCCTGACGGTTACTCTTATATGCCGGTGCTGTCTGGCACTTCCATCCACGGTCATCAGGAATCAAATGAAGAGTTTCACCGCTACTTCTACATAGGAATAGTCCCCCCTTTCGCGAAATTACAACTTACACCGGCAGAGGACATCGAAGCCACTTTGGAATCTGAAAACGCGAAACCCGTAGTCGCATCATCTATTAGCCTTGTCAGACCATTTGTCGCTCTCATTCAAGCGGCTTGGGGGGCTATCACGCTCTACCGATCACGGGGAAATCAAGTCGATCAATTTGGCTATGCCGCCTTTGGACTGACAGTTGCTCCTTACGTCATGATGTCTGTTCTGAATGCTTTCGCGAACCTACTTACTCCTGTCTATCCTTGCATGTTCTTGATAAGAACAACCCTGCTGGATAAAGTCCAGGACCAGAAGATCGCATCTTTTACCGAGGTTATCGATGCCAAATGTGATACAACAGAAGACACAGAGCCCAGCACTCATTTGCGCCGACTTCGTGGTTTTTTGGCCGGAATTGACAATTCCCTTGTACCGACGCCTAGCAGCAGCCGAAGTCTTTCCCTTATAGTCCCAGAATGGAAGCTCTTTAGCCTAGGTTTAGTCCTTGGCCTTGTTCCAGTGGCTGTTAATGGATCAATTTCCAGGTTTCAAATTGGTAATAGCACGAAAGTAGAGAGATTCTTCATCCTGACATGGCTTCTTATTGGGCTCTTCTCTGGACTTCAAATGAGCTTGCAGAAGTTCAGAGTCGGGGTTTTGAGTTACTTAGAGTATTCTGTATTTAGGCGACCTGGATCAGTCACTTTTGTTACGGCAGGGGTCCGCAGTCTGTTGTTCCTAGTCTCGTTTGGCCCTTTTGTTATTGGTGGTATGGTTATGGTGGGAAAGATGATCGGTAGCTTCGGTATTTGCACTCGAATCGGGTAATTAATTTTGAAATACAATGATTTAAAGTGTTTACCTATTTACATAGCTAATCTTTAATCTATAGTATATTGAGAAAACATTTCTTTTTTACGTCGACTTAGTCTCTATTTATCCCAGGTCTATCTATGTAGGAACGGTTTAAAGCTTGGCTACTGTCTCTCAAACTTCCCGGCACCTGACAAGAGGCTTTAGACGAGAAATTGGAGTAAATGTAAAAGGCGTTGCCTGGATTAATAAATAGCCATCTCTCCAAGCTTATGAATGAGTAGTACACGGCCAAGGAGTTGTCTGATAAGTTGAAAGGCAAATGTTCATGAAGTACAAAAAGATCCATGGGATTGTGCGCTTAGTTAGGTGGACATGCCGTCACGGAAATATGCAACCTTGGAAATTTTATGTCAATTTGTAGTCATTTATCCTATCCAAGAAGTATCCCAGGCCAACCATGTCCAGATCATTATTATTGTGCCCGTGCTATCCTTTCCATCCTCTCCCAATCTAAGGTATCATGAGTGTTTTTTACTCGTACAGCAATCCAGTCAAATCACCATCTGCGAACAATAGCGCGACGTCCAGGATATGTAGGCGCCACTGTAGCATTCTTACTCGACACTCCACCAGAGGGCAGAAGAACCGGGATATCAGGGTGCTGTAGGGCTTCCGCTTCAGCGATGGGCATCTCCCCTGCACCCTCATGAGGCTCTGCGGGCTGGGGTGCAGCGGGGTGCTCAGCTGCAGGAGCCTCGTGCGCCATGGTCGCTATTGGCGCCGCAGGATGTTCGGCGACGGGCGCTTCGTGTCCCATTGTCGCGACTGGCGCTGCTGGGTGCTCAACGACGACGGACGTCTCGTGAGCTGGTGCTGCTGGGGCTGGGGCAGCGGGGTGTTCGACGACAACTGGTGTTTCGTGAGCTGGAGGCGCGGCGGGGTGCTCAGCTACGACAGTCTCGTGAGGCGCTGCAACCTCTTCGGCAGGTGTGTGTTTAGGGACCTCGACGACAACTGTCTCGTGCGGTGGTGCCTCATGGGCTGGTGCTTCATGCGCGGGCTGCTCAATGACCACGACGGGATGCTCTTGGGGAGCCTCGACGGGATGAGCGGTAGGTTGAGCAGCGACGTGCTCAGTGACTGTCTGGATGACAGTGACGTGCACTGGCTTCTCGACCTCGACAGTGTGGACAACCTCAACGGGCTTCTCAACTTCAACAGTATGGATCTGCTGAACGGGCTTCTCAACGATCTGAGTGTGTACCACTGTGACGGGTACCTCGACGTTGACAGGCTTCTCGACTTCGACTACTGAAGTATGGACAACAGTGTTCTCGACCACAGACGTATGGATGACAGTCACGGGCTTCTCGACTGGTACCTCGACTGGTTGAGTGTGAATGACCGTAACCGGTACCTGAACTGGGACCTCGACTGGCTGGGTGTGAATAACTGTGACGAGCTTCTCAACCTCCACGGGCTGTGTATGGATGACTGTGACAGGCTGCTCAATTGTCTGGTGGACGACAGAAGTCTCAACGACTGTCACGGGCTTCTCAACCTCAACAGGTACAGTGTGAACGACAGTGACTTGCTGCTCAATGGTCTGATGAACAACTGAAGTTTCGACCACCGTGACAGGCTTCTCCACCTCAACTGGTTGGGTATGAATGACTGTAACGGGCTGCTCGATGGTCTGGTGTACTACAGATGTCTCGACAACTGTGACTGGTTGTTCAATCGTTTGGTGGACAGTCTCAACAACTGTGACTGGCTTTTCGACCTCGACTTCGACGGGCTGGGTGTGAATGACTGTGACGGGCAGCTCAACTGTCTGGTGAACAACAGAGGTCTCAACCACCGTAACGGGTTGCTCGATCGTTTGGTGAACCGTCTCGATGACTGTGACGGGCTTCTCGACTTCCTGGTGCACGATCGAAGTCTCGATAACTGTGACTGGTTTCTCAACAGGGACATGCTGAACCTCGGTCACAGTTGCATGTACCGTCTCGGTCTGGTGCACAACCTCAGTCACATGAACAGTCTCGTGAACCGTCTCATGGACCACCTCCCCAGGTATCGTCACGTGCACCGTCTCATGAACCGTCTCGTGAACAGTGACCGGCTCGCATGCCACGGGCGCAGCCTCCTCGGCAGGAGGGTTTCTTCGAAAGAACGACGGAGAAGCAGTCGCCAGACCAGCAAAGGCGGAAGCGGAAATGATTGTTGAAAAGTGCATGGCAGGCCACCTCAACCTCGGGCAACAGTATGTATTAAGGATAAGCGATTAGGAAGGAAAGTCGACTCGGCGATACCAGATCGCGTGGTTGATATATAAAAGAATGAACGGCGGGTGGATAAATTAGAAAGAAACAAACGACAAAAAAGAATCGAATGGGGGTGGACGATCACAAAACACGCTCCAGGCGGAAATAGAGCGACGGGAAGAAGAAAAAGAGAGTGAAGGGGATGAAAAGATAGAAAAGGCTAAAAGCGCGGGAAAAGCGAGGTTTTTCTTCGTCTTGGCCATGATGTTTTGGCGTCGCATTCCCTCCAGGGACATGAGACGTGGCTACCCTTCGGCCGCTCTTCAATCCGCCCAAAATGTCATGATTTCTGTTTCCCTCGCGCCTCGTTCCCAGCCCGGAAAGTTGGCACGCCGCAGGGAGCGACGTTTGGAGGAGGCATCTTGGCGATGTTGACCTGTCTCGGCATTGATTCAGCTCCAGCCCCTGCCGATATCAAAGCACAATAGAGTGCACCGTTAAGCTTAAGAGGCATAACGTTAAGTCAGATAACCTTAGACCCCCCTGTCGTGAAACCGTCGCATCGGGGGCTCATGGCGGGCTTGGCGACCTCCTGGCCGATGTTTCCCTGCAGCGGAAGGCCTTGGTCCCGGCCTTGGAGACCCCGTTTCTTCGTTTCAGCCTTGTTACCACATCTCGACTGCGAGATTGGGGGGAAATGCCTGATGTTATACGGACTTGGGATGAGTTGGCTTCTTCACCAGCGTTTTGGGTTAGCTGTCAAGGTCTCATCTTGACTATCCTGAAACAAAACCCCGCCAAGTCTTCCATCACGGATCTTGCGGCATGAGGGTCTTCAATTGACGTAAAATAAATAGTCTTGGGAGTTCCTTGCGAATGATATTTTCTTTTTTGGTGAACTGTTTGTATACTGTAGGTTCTTGCGAGTTTGACAGCTCAAGGTGTTATCTTATCTCGCTCACCTTATCTTATCTGGTACCCAGGCAGTCCCTGGCGGGTTAACAAGTGCGGCTGAGTCTAGCGAGTTCAGCTTCGGTAACATGCTTACTCCTACTCTTGTGATATTAACTTGTCTGATACTTCGTAAGCATCCACCATAAGTGTTTTACAGAGGTTCGATGCCACATTGTGTGAATCAAGGTCATACTCTTATTTTCTAGATTGATGCTTTATGATTACGCTCGTTACCAATCGCTTGTTTCTGTATTATTCCAGTGCAACATATCGTAAACAGCCACGAAGTGATCTCAGCATGATCATCCGAGATACCTTTGTACAGACCCCTTCTAGTCGATTAAGCCAGCTGTCTGGAATTCCACTTTATACAATCCTCCAACATCTCGATCTTGCAGCCTTCACCAACTTACGTCTCACTTCACGCCAGCTATCCACCAACACCGTCCACTCTCGTTTCTTCAGATCCGCCAAGACAGATCTATCTCTGAGTAGTCTGCACTCTCTCCGAGATAGAGTTGCTGATCCCCAGCTGGGACCCCTGCTCCAAGAACTCACCGTTGTTGCAACGCTCTTTGATACCCAGCCAGCTGAGGCTACTGTGCAAACTAGAAAGAAATGGTCTGGATTCGACAAGCACGAACTGCGGCGTGATACAGAGAATTATCTACAACGCGTTGAAAGTCTACGTGAGAGGAACGTGACTTGTACTGCAGAAGAGGTACAAGAGGCGCAGCAAGATCTTGACTGGATAAAGACAAAAATCCAACAAGATACAAACACGGATGTCAATCAGGTCACTGGCTTGCTGTCAAGCATCTTTGAAACTGCCGGCAGTCTTCGGGTTATCAACCTAGATGCCTGCATCATCGCAGGCCGTACCATGACTTGCCAACCAGCTGAGCATCATCGATGGTATCGATCCGCCAACCAGAATTCAAGTTGGCCCTCAATCTGGACAACAGCATCGCAAACATTCTGCATCGTCACCTCAGCCATATCCCGCAGCAGGATCCAACTTGAAAAGCTCCAGGTCTTTCCCAATACGCCATTATGCAGTGTGCAGCTGAGACATGTTGAAGATCATTTGAGAATGGTGGACTCGAATGGTTTCGCAACTGCTTGTAGAAACATCAGGTCCTTGGGTCTGAGCTTCTCAACGGGTATATATATCGAGGGAGCACCGCTTAACCAGGGAGAGTGTCTTTTTCGTCATGCTTTTGCAGCAAAGTCTCCCTACAGGCTCAATCAACATCTCGAGTCTGATGCGAAAGACTTCACTGGCGCAGCAACAATTCTTAGATACATGCCCAATCTCGCATCCCTGGACCTTCATCTCCATCATTTGGATCATCCTGTTCTTCCAAAATACACAAAGGCCTTTTCTCATATTAGCCAGAGCATTACACTCGGCCGTCTAAGGGAGCTTTCTCTGCGCGGTCTTCCCCTGCGACCAGACGACCTTATCCTCTTGTTAACAAACCACCCCACTATTACAATGCTGTCTCTCGATGGCATTCTCCTAGTGGGCGGATCATGGTCAACCGTGTTCTCATGCATCGAGGCTATGCCTGCCTTGGAGAGTCTTCACCTTAGCTCTCTGAGTACGGAAAACCACCATATAACAAATCTCGACCCAGTGAAGCGCCCTTTTGAAGTCGACCTACAAGATAGAGAGAAGTGGGTTACTTGTGAAGATGGACATATCTTGTATAAACGGGACATGTGCAGAGAAGAGATTCGACAAGGGCTGGATTTTAGGCCTCAGCCAGGACCTCGAAACATCTGGCGTGATGATACGTGGGCGTATTTTAACCGTATTCAGTACGAGTTTGGGCCTCCTCCACGAATATGGGAATGGGAACCATTGACTGAGAATATGTAACATGGGTTGTTGATCTAGCGTGGGGGAGGACTTACCCTAAGCAGATAACAGATATCGAACTGGGAGGAGAATTCATAGAAAGAGTAATGGAATCGATCACAAAATAGTTAGATAATTATCATAACAGATAATATCTGTTTTTGGCATTTATTATTCTTGTTGAATATTATTGTTGGATGTTGTTTATGTTTAAGAGGCGATGGGGCCCTGTTTGATTTTAGATGCTGAAAATATGCTAAACCCCCAACATTACCATTTCCTTCCTATTGGCGATTTGGGTACTCATTAGCTACAGAGTTGAACTTGAGGCGAAGCTCAGGACATATACAAATTCATGAAAATTCTCCGAAGACCTCTCTATTATAAACTTGGGTGCCGAAACATGTGTTGGTGTTGGTGCTAAAGAGCCCGGGTATTGCAACGGAAATGCGGTAACCAGGGTGATGATTTTGTTGAGTTTGTTGAGTGCGACGCGTTTCAGGTATTCACAGTGGGAGGACGGTTCACTAACGGTGCAATTGTATTGTCAATGCCGTGCAAGACATTAATTAGATCACGGCGAAATAGGCAGTAAATATCGTCAATCAATAAACATTGTTCAAGGAATGTCTATAGTCTAAGTCTAAATCTACTTTCTAATCGTATCTCGTCAAAGACGACCAGTCGCACTCGATCGACACAGTGCCTCGCCCCCCATAAACATAAAGATCGTCTCGTTATCTCTGCGTTGGATCGTTCGTCATATGCTACCGGTAGCAGCGCGGTCTTTTTTCTTCCTTCCTTCTCTCTTTACTGGCGGGTGTTGATTGGAATTCGAGTCTCATTGGAATCTAACATCTATGCCTTAGCTCCTGTAATATTACAAATCTTAGTCAAACAAATGTTCATCTTGCGCTGTCCACGAATGGTGTCCAGGTCTGAGTGATGTTGTTTTCACTCAGTCCTGGGTCGCTTCCGGGACTCACCATTCTCTCCCTGCTCCGAAAAGTACTCCAGGCTTCCCTTGGGATCAGCCTTCATGGTCTTTCCGCCCTCCTGCCATCCGGCAGGGCACACCTCGCCGTACTCGTCGGTGAACTGGAAGGCCTTGACGAGGCGGATGGTCTCCTCGACGTCGCGGCCGACGGGGAGATCGTTGACGGTGATCTGGCGGAGGACGCCCTTGGGGTCGATGATGAAGAGGCCACGGAGGGCAATACCCTCCTCCTCGATGAGGACGCCGTAGTTGCGAGAGATCTTGGTGGACTTATCGGCGATGAGGGGGAGCTCCAGGTCGGGGCCCAGGCCGCCCTGCTTGCGGGGCTTCTCAACCCACGCAAGATGGGTGAAGTGGGAGTCGGTGGAAACACCGAGGACGGTGGTGTTGATCTCGCGGAAGCGGTCGAGGGCGTTGTTGTACTGGATGATCTCGGTAGGGCAGACAAAGGTGAAGTCCATGGGGTAGAAGAGAAGGACGACCCTACAGGAATTGAATCAGTATAACCATCCAGGTCCTCAGGAGAGGGGGAGTCAATCGTACCATTGTCCCTTGAAGTCAGAGAGCTTGATGTCTCTGAACTCGCCTCCGGGGAAGAGGGTGGTGGCCGAGAAGTCGGGAGCAGGGCGCTGAACAAAAGCTGAAGACATGATGATGATGATGATGTTTCGTGATATCGATTGAAGAATCTAGACGAAGAAAAAGAAGGGGAGGGGAAAAGGTTTAAAAACAAGAAGCTTTGACGGGAACGCGACTAGAGAAACGTCTCAAGGAAAAAGCAATCACTGTGGAGCCCTCGTTATCAGGGGCCCAGCCATGGAACAAGGTGGAAATCATCAAATTTTAGCGCCATATTAGCTGATGCCACTTTATCAGATACTTGCTCAACGCGCGTGAACGTGAACGAGCAAAGTAACTTTATGTAATTAGCGGCTCTCGAATCTGCCAGTTCCCGGTGGCACTTCTGGTGGCGGTGACGCAAATGTGGACTGACTTATCTCTAGACGGGGTGAATGCCGAAAGAACGCGTAGAGGAACCACGTGCGGTACCTGGACCTGCGGAGTCGACGCATTTTGATTCCAAACTCGCAGCGCCAATCAACGCTTATCGACCGTGTCCAGTTCAGACCCGGCCCGGCTTCGGAGTAGCTCGGTTCGGAAACCCGAGCTCACCCTACACCCATCTTATCAGTTGCGATATCGCTGCAACTCTTTGGAATCTGTTGTTGATCATGATTGTTCAATTATTAATCTGATGGAAAAAATCTAATGTTTTACTCCGCTGCTGTTGCTCGTGCTTCTTGTGGCGAGGACGTTGGCTTCGTGGATTATGTCTGACATGTCGTCGAGCGCTAACTGCGAACTCAGTGCACAGATTCTCAAGGCTACTTTGCCTCGAACCTTGGTGGTCAAGATGCCGGCTTTGTTGCTCGATATGAGACTCTTTGAGATACCACTGTTGATAGTCTCGAGCTCATCTTCCGTCGAGCCATCAGGCGCATAACGGAACGTTATAACGCCCAAGCTAGCAGAGCTCACAACCTCCCAGTCAGGTAGTTTTCTCAAATCCTCTTCTGCCCTCTCAGCAAGATCGAATCCATGATCAATCATCTCCCCAATCCTCTCAACACCAATAACCCTCAAGGTAAACCACAGCTTCATAGCGCGACTCGCAGGCCTCGTGAGCTCCATGCTGTAGTTCCAAAAGTTTGGGATCTCCTCATCCTCAATCGCCACGCCATCGCGGAGATAATCTCCCTCGTTCGCAAAGCTTCTCACCAGATTCGCTTTGTCTTTGACCAAGAGAAGACCGCAGCTGTAGGTTTGAAAGAGCCACTTGTGCGCGTCCCAGGACATGCTGTCGGCGTGCTTGAGGCCGTCGACTGTCTCGTGGCGTGTCGCGGATAGGGTTGCTGAAGCGCCGTAAGCGCCGTCGACGTGCAGCCAGATCTGTTCCCTTTTACAAATCTCTGCGACTTGGGGTAGAGGATCGATGGCGCCTGTGTTTGTCGTTCCACAAGTCCCAACCACCAGAAATGGTACAAGACCTGCTTGACGATCATCCTGAATTGTCTTTGCTAAAAGAGCTGGGTCAAGTCTGAAGTCCTCATCCGCAGGTAATCGTCGGATTTGCTCCTTGTCAAATCCAAGCATTCTCATAGCTTTCGCAACAGAGTAATGCGTCTGGTCAGAGAGATACGCAACCGCCTTGCCGGTTTCACCATGTGGCACGAAGCGATCCCTCGCCAGCACAATCCCCATCAAATTCGCCATTGAGCCACCAGAAACACAGATCCCCCCTGCACTCGCGGGAAACCCAACCCTCCCTGCCAACCACTCGATCAATGTCTTCTCAATAACCACAGGCCCTGAGGCCTGAAGCTTCGAAGCGCCTAGGGCGTTAAATGCACTGGCTACTATATCGCCCAGCCAAGCGACGGGCGATGTAGGCGAGGGGATGAAGCCCATGAAGCGAGGATGGTTGACGCGCATGCGGTGGTCGAATGCCGAGAAGGCTTCTTGGAGGACTTGGTCGATTGAATGAGCTTGGCCGGGTGTTCCTATCTTTTGGAGGTAGGGAACGTCTGAGGGTTGTGCGACTTTGATGATGGGGTCGTTTTGAACATCTTGAGTTGTTGAGGCGAGACGTTGGGTTATGGATTGAAGAGCTGAGCATACTGCTTCAAGCTCATCGTTATGATGAAGAGATCCCATGCTGACTAGATGTGAGTTTGTCTGTTTGTGTTTTTATTTCTTGATATCACCAAGGCCATCTTAAATATCTATGTGCTTTGATGTCTCCGTTTTTGCATTCGTATATATCTCCATCGACCAATGTTGCTCCCGCGCCCTCTATGTCCAGACCAGTGGGGCTATTCATCCACCTTGGCATGTCAATCATACGCCTTTCGATAAATTCGTAGATCCTGTCAGCATCTCGCACAATGCTTAGCTGTCATAGGCTGTGAAACTTGAAACTAGCGATGTTGGATTATCTGACGAGCCCATTTGCCGTTTTAGGCGATTTTTGGAGAGGTTCGGATATCCGCGATCTGCTGATGCAGCGACTTCTAAGCTTGGATGGATTACGTATGGAAATTGACGGAATTGTGAAAGGCAACAAGTAGAATGACACATTGTAGCCGTTTCTCCCCCTGGTTACATGCGTCACGCTCACGGCGATGATCTTGAAGCAAATGACGGGGTCTCTAAGTGATCTCGCCAGTTTGGCAATGCGCACAAACGACGCCCTGCCAAAGGCATAGGCGACCTCGATAAGGGGAAGCTAACAAGACAGAATACTCTAGTTTGTTATTGAAGATGCGTCTCAAGTGTTGGTTCAGCAGTCAATTCTGATTGGCCAGATGGTTCTCAGGTATTGATCAGACTCCAACCTCCCTTCTCTCTCGCCTTAACAAAAGGATTTTCAAAATCACAGTTATGCACGGCATGGTAAACTCCTGGTTGTAGTTCTAATAGCTATAGTGGGTTATTTTATCTTCCCTTGTCTCTTAATAGCTGCATCGGTTAGGATATTATTGCAGACTGGACCAATATAATAATATATCCCAATCGAGCTGTGTGCAGTAAACTCCGGTGGTTATTTCCGGATAATCTCTTCACTTCCGCTGTGATGCAGATATTAGCCTGCACCAACTTACGCTTTGGCTGTTGTGATTGGATAACGACGACTCTTAGCATCATTCTCTGTAAGGCTTACGCGTTATTTAATTAATTCTCTCTCGCTAATCTCACATCCCGATCTTTCGCTTCAGCAGATATGAAGCACATAGGCGTCATAATTGAAGCGACGATCAAAACGAGCCAGTAATGATAAGAAAAGTACGCCATGGTGCTCGGGGTACTAAGAAAGTCACCACCGGATGTTTGACATGCAAGTAAGGAGGCTCCTCCTGCACCCCTTGGGATCGTATTAATCCAGCCCTAGAAGCAGGCGTAAGAAGTGCGACGAGGCCAGACCAGCTTGCTCACCTTGTATCCGGGCTGGATGGAAATGCGACTTCGCGTCATCAGCTCCCCCTGCGACACGGCGGTACACGGCGACTCCTCTTATTTGTAGTCTCCGATACCCTTCTGCCAGGCCCTTACTGGCTGGCGAGTACCAGCACATGGAGTACTTTCGCGGAGTGTGTGCTGGGGAATTTTCTTTATTTTTTGAGGTCACCGAGTGGGAAGAAATCATCGTCCAGGGCACTCTCGCTGAACCAGCATTGCATCATGCGGCCCTGGCAATCGGAGCCTTGGCCAGTAGCCGCTACCATCCTAGCATATGGCAGAGCGCCCCAGCGATCGTCTTTTCAATACGACATTATAGCATGGCCATCCAGGATCTCCAGGGTCGGCTTGATGTATCTCCACGAAGTGTAGAGCTTGCCGTCTTGGCGAGCGTTCTCTTCAGCTACATCGAGTTTCTTTTAGATATCGATACTCGGGTCGAGATGCATATCCAGGCTGCGTGCTCCATGCTTGAGAACCTTCTCACGAGGCACGATACGACACTCGCGCTTTTCAGTCGGGCTGGATCGAATTGCGAGGTTGGCAGTTCACCTTCTAGGTATCATCTACTTGGCCGTGCTATGCATCAGCTCACTACTCAAATTATGTCTTTGCAGCATTTGGCTTCGACAATGACGGTAAATAAATAGATACTTTTTATTAAGATAATAATTGATTGTATATTGATTCAAGTCGACCTGCACTCAGAGGCCTTCATACAATGCAATAAAATACCCCAAGATGTAGACAGGTCAGCAATTCCCTATTTTAGATCTAGTGTGCCACCGTTGGACGAGAGCGTCTAAATGAATGTGGAATACTCCAACCAATCGCAGTCTTCAATGCGTATCTTTTGTTCTCTGATTCGATAACGAAACATTAAGCTGGAAAGAAAATCGCAATACCAACCTCAACCGGTAAAAAGTGTCATGATTCTGTATACTTCCCAGCTCTGTCTACGGTTAAATAAATTCTGGTATTTGTAAATGCCGAACTTTTCGGTCTTTTGCGAGATAGGGTTGGGATATAAATAGACGTAGGAAGGCTCTGATTCTCAATGCTTCAGAATACTCAGTTCTTTACCTCCAAGACACTACTAGAGGCTCATCACACAAAAGTTTACACCCTGCCCAATAACTAGAATCAACCATGGCCTTCTCGCGCTCGACCTATACTACAACACGTGCTCTCACCTACTCTTACATTCATATCTCGCCCCAGCTCCCAAACACTCAATACTTTCTCTTCCTACATGGCTTCCCCTCTACCTCGCATCACTGGCGCCATCAGATTTCCTTCTTCAAGGCAAAAGGCTATGGCATCATAGCACCGGATTTACTTGGCTTCGGGGAGACGTCAAGGCCGACTGAGTTAGAGATGTACAAGGGTGAGGGTATGGCAAGGGATATTGTTGAGGTCTTGAAGTCAGAGGGCGTTGGAATGGTGGTGGGCGTGGCACATGACTGGTATGTTCAGCTCATTCGCCTTTCTTGTTGTCACTTCCAAGTTGTTCTAAATGCACAGAGAACTGTAATGGTGCTAACGTTTCATACTCCAGGGGGTGCTTCCTTTTGTCACGACTAGCAAATTACCATCCCGAGCGCTTTTCGGCCTATGTGTACATCGACCACGGATACATGGCCCCTGGCCGTAGCCTCACTACCGCAGCGGTACAACATATCAACAGATCGGTGGAAGCAAAGCTTGGCTTTTCGATCCTTGGGTACTTCCTTTTATTTGATGACGAGGATGCTACTAGGCTTCTAGATGAACACGTGAGTTCCTTCCAAACTCGGTAGATTTTGACTTGCTAAACTATTGAAAACGCTGTAGTCCGAATCGGTAGAATCCCTCTACTTTACTACCGACGAAGAGATCATCAAGAAATACAAGGGCGCTCTGGGCGGTTTACGCTCTTGGTTGACCGAGGGCAAGACTACCGAGTTGCCAGCCTATTTGACATCAGAGGTAGAAATTCAACCCGTGATGCATGATGTTACATCCAAATTGACGCTCTTGGAACAGGATCACAAATATTACGAATACGCCTTCTCCAAGGAGAAAGGTGGCTATGGCCCTGCAATAAACTGGTATAGGGCTGGTCTGCGTAACATCAATGAAGAAGATGAACGAAGTATGCAATACCCTTCTCTTCGTCCTGTATCTCTTCCTCTCCGCAGCCCCTACTACCTGGAGATTGCCCCCTGGCACCTCCGCTTCCGTATGTTACTAACACCGAATCAGAAATCACAAGGACTGCCCATGTCCTAACGCACCCAACCCTATTAATCGCGTCTACAAACGTCATTACTGCCGCAATGAATATTCCACAACAGATGCTCCCTTTCGTGCCCGATCTCAAAGTTGAGCAAGTTGCTGGTGGGCATTGGCTGCAGTTGGAGAAACCAGATGAAGTGAATGAAATTCTGGATAAGTTTGTATCAAGGCTGGAAACGGAGTGAATCGATAGATCAAATATTGGAAGAGACTCTAAAGGTGACGGACCTTAAAGAGAAGAGACGATTCTATAGTAGCTTAGTGCTGTATCTAATCTATGTTCCACTTGTGCCGCGAGAGTATAGAAGCTCGAATTGAAGTAGTCCCGGACGCTCTATTCAAACCTACAGATAGCTTCTGAAGCCTTTTGTCGAGGTCTGTGATGCTGTTTCAACGTTGACCGGGTACAGCATCGTGGAGCAGCCCAAGGCTCTAGAAATGTGTAGCGACTCGCATGTCCATACACCCATGATCTTTGAGTAAAAAGTTCAGAAGCTCACCGATGTCCTCCGAATCAGAGGCGTCTGTGACCGAGCTGGTGCGGCAGGATCCGAAGATACGTAGATCGACGGAGAGATGTCCGAAGACCAGAGTCGCGCTAAATCCTGCTGATCCGGCCCCCGCCATCCGTATATGGTCCCATAGGCAGGGAAGCAAACAAGAATGGGAACTAGATGTTCGAAGCCTCGTTTGTGAATGGATAATAGGCTGAGAACCCCCACGCTCTATATATTCCGCTAGTGCTAACTTTACTGAGGGCACTCCGATCCCGCAAGGCAATCTCTCCTCAATCGAGAGTATGATAGGATTACAATCCTAAATTAAAGCTGCTATTTTCTATAATTCTATTATATATACTTATAAGAATAAGCTAGCCTGAAAAATATATACTATAAGTAGTTTACGTTATTGATATGGCTTGAGTAGTTGTAGGCCTCTTTTATGTTAGACGCTGGATCCGGCCGAACATGCGATTCTAGAACTTAAATGATGGTGGGGCAAGCATTGGAATAACAGTCTCTGTATCGGCAAAATAACAAGTAAGCTTGGACAATGGCCCGTGGAAAAGTCTCCATCTACAAGGTTACAGAAACAATGTGACTCTTATGGCCGTTGAACCCGAAAACAAATGATAACATTCTTGCTATTGAAATCCAACACAGGAGGAATCTGTCTTATGCTAAGCCTATCAGGGCGTTTCTGTAGATAATTAAGCAGGCACCAATCTAGTTTGTCCCCTGTCTCTTATCCGTTTGTCATTAGAGTTTATATACAGACCTTCCTCCCTCTCCAACGACTCTGCAGGCTTGCCTTTAAGTACCATAACCTAACAAAAAACATACTGGCACACCGGTGCCTTATTAAATCGAGCCTCATACCTGCCCAGTGTCAATTCACTTGACTCAATTTGCAAGCCAGTACCATGCAGCTCCCACGAAACATATGCCGGCTATGAGTACGAGCCAATCCAGTCCACTCATTTCATGATTGGGCTCATCATGATGCTGCTGCTCTGTTCTGTAATAGTTTTGCTGTAATGTCATATTGTTGTGCCTCACTGGCACAGATTGCTGGGATTGATATACCCTGCTTGGATAGTTATAGTCTCTCGCAGCGTTCGCACCGGTAAGGGCCTGGGGGTATGATCCAGGCATTGACGCTGTCGAGCTTTGGGCGAATGTTCCATAATATGCTGGGAGAGGGGAACTAGGTGTTCTGGTAGAACTCGTACCACGACCAAGGCCTTGGGTGAACCCTTGATCAGTATGGCGGATGGGAACGGAAACAGGAACCTCGTTGTAAGCCGACTGGGCTACCCGCTCGAATATGCCATGTCCCTTGAGTCTAGCGGCCAGTTCCCCAAGATTCCGCTTCCACAGTTCTGAGGTGAGTATCTGGTAGGACGCTGTCTCGAGGTGGAGATCGCCGTCGCGCCAACAGGGGCGAAGGGCTACAAACGGAATTTCGTGAATCTCCTTCATGTTAACGTAGGATTTCTTTTTCATTGTCTTTCCGTGCGCAGGAATGAGTTCGCAGCGGGTGTCTGGGTGTTTGGCTGGACGTATTGGGAGGTAGGATTGTCGTCGGACGGGATCCGGATGACGATTCTCGATTGGCGTGTCGTCAAAACTCGTGACCTAGCGGTGTTTATTAGCAATGTTGTACGCCAAGCAAGAAATTCAGAAACTGACAATAAAAACAGCCACTTTCCCACGACAAACCTCCTTCGAGAGGATAAGAACTGGATGGTTGAAAATGCCGCTTGTGTTGGGCAGGGTCGTTGTTATCCTCGACTCAACCTCCGCCCTGTTGGGTAACATCATGATTCGGCCTTCAAGATGTGGACATTCTCTGGATTGCTGAGTACGAAACATGGCCAAGGGAGAGACTTGGTTCAGATGTGCAAGAGTAGCATTGATCTTGTTATATTAAATTCGACGAGATAACAACTTCACTGCAGTATGACGATGAACTGATACCATCCCGGGGCATTGGGCGATTTGTGGACAGACGATGTTAGCATGCAGAAGCAGAAGGGAGTTGCTGCTGGGGATGATCAAATGGAGCTCGGTGCCGCCTGTGAAGCTTATAACAAGAGGGCGAATGATGCGGCCTGCAGCCACGCCAGGTCAATCACCTAGCTCCAGAGGCGCCAAGTGTAAGGTAGGTGGGGAAAGGGTCGAGAATTGGCTGCAGATGTAGGAGTTTGGCATTGTGTCTATGGCCGATTGGCGTATGCTGTTGGGCGGTTAGCTTAGCGCTCCTTGAAATATGCTGTTGGTCGGCACGATGTTGGGCCATGGGGTGGCGAGACTCGAAGTGTAAATAGCCTACCAGAGAGGGAAGAGAAAAGAAAGCTATCGCAGTTCCAGAGCTTCAGACCAACATGAGATAGCTAACACTGC
Source organism: Fusarium miscanthi (assembly GCA_014898875.1). Lineage (NCBI taxonomy): Eukaryota > Fungi > Ascomycota > Sordariomycetes > Hypocreales > Nectriaceae > Fusarium > Fusarium miscanthi. The sequence goes on from JAAVUA010000187.1 coordinate 94,521, forward strand.
CACTTCTGCCTTTTCCCTCTTATTATAGAGTAGAGAGGATGTATTTGGCTGAAGTTAGAGAAGCACATAGGTAAGACAGAAATGGAGTAGGTAATACAACGGGCTATTGATATAAAATTCTACAAAACACAAAAAAAGATAGCCTCGCTAACGCTCGCAATCGAATATAGGAACAGCCCGATGCGGGGGTCGAACCCGCAACCTTGAGATCGCGTACTCGTAAGAGTCTCACGCTCTACCGATTGAGCTAACCGGGCGTGGCTCTTAATTATTGAGAGATGCTGCTCAGATTTACCACCATGTTGGGTGAGAGATCTGGCTGAAAGCGATGCATCTACGCTCCATCATCGGCGGCTTGACTTACCTATGTAGTAGTATTAATTTTCACAAGACATATACATTACACACTTAGTTTCAGTGCCCATTTTATGCTGACATATAATGTAGCTGGCAATTAATTACGCGTTAATACACCAGCGAGAAAAGGGCAAGTCAAATTAATCATCCTGATATTCATGTAAAATACTCTAACTCGCTTCTAAACCATCATTTCCATCAAAATCCAATGAACTCAATCACAATTACAAAACTCAAACAGTAAAGCGGAACCTCGGGCTTCTCTCACCCATAGACTCAATCTCCTCCTCAGTCTTGCCCTCAATCAAGTAATCCTGCTTACCCTCGTCACGAAGCTTGTTCTGTCGCTTGAAGTGAAGATGGAGGATGATGTTGAGGATCAATGACACAACAAGCATTCCCATACTGGCGCCGTAGCCAGGGCGGTAGTGAGGCGCATACTGGCTAGAGAAAAGGAAGGGGGATGCGACACCAGAAGCGTTACCGATTGTTAGATGCATACCCGTTGAGAAAGCTCTCTTTCCATAGCGGGGGTTGTTGGCAGGCACCCAGGCGAAGGAAATACCAGACGAGAGGAAGATGCCGATCGAGACGAAGCAGCAGCCTGCATATGAGACAGCGGCACCCTTGCCTGCGATGAGCATGCCATAGCCGAGGATAGCGGATCCAATGCCTCCCATAACGAAGAAGCCTCGCTTCTGGGTGATGTCACTGAGACGAGCGCCGATGAGATACATGATAGCTCCGATGGCATAGACAGGAACAGTCATGGCTTGAACCTCGGCAGAAGACCAGGTACCCATAGCCTTGACAATAGTGGGCAGGAAGACGACGAAGGAGTAGAGCATAGCCAGGGTTGGGAAGAGAGCGAAGCAGTAAGCCCAAGTGGTCCAGTCCTTCACACCGTCGAGGACATCTTCTTTGAGAAGCTCCCGGTTGTTTCTAGCCCGACCGACTTGCTCATCATGAATCTTCTGCAGGTTGATCTTATCCTCCTCAGTCAGAAACTTGGCTGTTTCAGGGCTGTTGGGTAAAACGAAGGGAATAACAGCGCCGGTAATGATGGTAGGGGCGCCATTGATAAGGATGATCCATCGCCACGCACTCCAGCCCATGGCGCCATCCATAAAGCTAATACCGTATGCAACAAGACCACCAGCAACACCAGAGATGGCAGCGGTAGAGAAGAAGTACGCGATACGAAGAGCGAGACTCTTGCGCCCGTAGTACATGGAGAGGTAGAGCACGACGCCAGGGAAGAAACCGGCTTCGCAGAGACCAAGGAGGAGACGGCAGGCGACGAGGGCTCCGAGGTTGTTCACCCAGGCGCTGCAGGTGGCGACGATTCCCCATGCGATGGTGAGGCCGGCGAGATAGTACGCGGGCTTGAGCTTTTTGATGATGAGGTTGGAGGGGGACTCGAAGAGCTGGAACTATGTTAGCTTTGTTGGGTGAAGGGTGAGTGGTGAGGCTTACACAGTAGGTGACGAACAGTACGGAGACGGAGAGTTGGAAATCATTGCCAGTCAGGCCGAGATCTTCTTCCATGCGGAACAGACGAGCATTGCCAATGTTGACTAGAAATCGTTAGACATCTTTTTTTCCGAGCAGAGTAGAGTGGCATACCTCGATCCATCATGTTCATCAAATACACCCACATAACCATGGGAATAATGCGGTAGTCAAGCTTTCTGAGGATAGCCCTCTCAGTCTGCTTATCAACATACTCGTAGTTCTCACCACGCGCCTCCTCAATACCTCTCGCCTCAGCCTTCATGTCAGAGCCAGAAGCCGAGTTAGGACGCGTCGGCTCTTGGTGAGCGGAGACATTGTCGTGGGCTGCCATCTTAGCTATCAAGCTGATGATAAGAGAATGCCAAAAAAGAAAAGGGGAGACGTTTCAACCCTGAGAAGACGATGCTGGATGATCGACGGGGGAGGAGTAAAGGTGGACGAGGGATCAGTTTTATACCAGGGCCAAGATATTTCTTACCCCGTGGGCAAGAGAGTCAAAATATCTGGAGCTCCCCACAAACCCCAAGGTGTCTTCTCCATATCGCAAATTCTGTTATCCAACGCCAAGCACATGTAAGCTCAACCATTGCCACGCGAGGCTTTTCTTGGCAGCTGTAACGCCTTATCCAATCACTCCCATTCGTGTGGCAGCCTCGGACAATATCCACACGAGGGTTACAGCCAAGGCTCGCCATATCTCCCTCACAATCTCGGCCCATATCTGCGTTGACGAGATGCAGACATCTTCCCACAGACCCCGGATTTCGCTGTCCTCCCCCACACGCCAAGGCCGTGACAACGGCTCCGCGTTTTGGCAGTGCGTCATTTTCTGGGGTTCACAGCTCAAAAATGCCGCCAGTATCGCCAGATACGAGCTGAGGATGTGGTGGTGATTTTTCAAGGGGCGGCTATCGTTTGAGGCTGCAGGACTCTGGCATAGCCGACACGTGGCGGACGAGCGGAAGAATTACCACATCGATGGCAAGATGGTGCAGATGGGGTTTTTTATCTTGGCTGTTTCTTGGCTCTCCGAATGCAAAAAGTTGGGGTGAGATGAGATACGTATGTGCAGTTTTAGGCGAGATGAGAGAACTATGCTGACCCCCCAAACTGTTGACGCGATAGGAGAGGTCTCCTCTTTACTCCGCCCTTTGTGCCCCAACTTATTCATGCTTAAAATAAGGATGACCAATAGCAATGAGGCCAATTTGTTGAATCATCGGGGATCATCTCCTCGCTTCATTCCAACGTGCTGTCCTTCTTCCTCACGCTTTACCGGGCCAAAAGTGTCAAGTTTAGCCAAGTCTGGGGTAAAAAAGCACAGATGGGGCACATCAGATCATCTCAGATCACAACATTCGACTTTTTTTCTCTTCTGACATCTGCATTGAAACCTCTCGAACAGAACAGCGGGACTTTCTCACCGACCCCACGGGGAACCCCATAAACGAGAAGATGGAGACGAGTTGGAGAATGCGGCCGTTGCGACGCGCCAGCCAAGACTGCCAAGTATGCCAAGCGCGGTCGAGTCGGACGAGTTTTCCTCCTCTGGTGGAGCGATCTCTTGGGTACTCGTCATGGTATTTCCTTGTTCTTTCTGTTGAGCATGAGGGAGGGCTTTGTGTCTTTTTCTCTTCTCGGCGTCCGGTCCGCCGGGAATCGTGGGGATTGTCTTGGTGTGTCGAACCATCGTGGGGAAAGGAAGAAAAGTCTGGGGAATATAGATATTCAGATGTCATTTGAGTGAATTAATGCTGTTATTTAATTACCTGAGCTGAAGTTTGAGGTGCACTATGCATATGCTCAAGCTGTAGGTTGCCATGTCGCTTTTGCATGATATTGAATCACACTTGTACTTTTACCGCCGGGTTTACTACCCGTGCCATCTGCCGTGAGGGGAAGCCCTTTTACTGACAAACAGAAAATTCTAGTGTCTTGCAGATCATTTGGAGAATTCCACCAGCACGTAATCCAAGGGGCTATCTTGGCCAAGAAGGTTCCTTCGAGATCCGTCTCCGACGCATCAGGATATGTAAGTCCGGCTTGGCCAGTCTAGTGGGAGTGCAAAACACGCGTGGCGGGCACACCTCGGTTTTCTACCGAAGAGGCTTGACGGGCTTTGTAATTTGTCGGGTATGATGTAACGATCGATCTGCGGATGTTTCACGGTGTACGGAATAGGCCAAAGATTGATGGCAAGAGAGCAAACAAGGGTCTTTTTTTAATTCACCCTACCTTGTATCCAGCTTGAAAAAAAAACAATACTATCATGTAACATGAATCCCGAGTTTGGTGTTTTTTCCGTCTGCTGTTTATGTCAACAGGCAGATTAACAACTGAACTCGCGTATCGTGATTGCGTTGCGTGATACTACACAGCGTAGTGAAGAGGCTGTACAATGAAGCAAGCTATCCTCCCACGCTTATATTTGGCCCAGAAACAGCGTCAAGACCTCGAAGGGATATATGCAAAGTGTTTGGTATGTTTGGCTGTGCGTAAGACTTCTCGTTGGACAAACATATCATTTTGCATGACCAAAAGAACAATAGACCAAATTTGAGCTTTGTCTTCATGGTCACGGAAGACTGTTGACATATCAAACGTCGAATGTGTAACCAAATGGTGAAAAGTGTACGAATTTTGTTCAAGATGTTGTTTTTTGTCAAGACACGCATGTTTCAAACCCACTGCCTTCGCGTTGGTGCAGCCAACACCAGTGTTTGTCGGACAATAACTGAACCGGTCAACACAACTGATATTAAGAAAGAACAAACCGACCGCTAAAGATGATTGCTATCATATTCCAACATATCGTGAAGGGGCATGATTGCACTTGATTGCAGTGACAAACTCACCCGTGTCACGTCATAGGGTAGCAAGCGCTTTATGACATTGCACAAACAGCTTGCACAACTCAGTGGCTGCTTGTGAAAGTGGCAGTGCAACAGTGAATGCCCACTGGACTTTAGGCATCCATCCCCTGCTACTTATCCCTGCTAGTCTCAGATTAGCTTTCTCCTCTTCACAACTCCAACCACTCTCAGCCCTGCACCGCATCCACAGACGCTATTCCCGAGACAAGGGCTTTTGACATTGTAAGTTGACTTCCACCGAATGACTCCTTCGGCAGCGCTGACTTTGGCGCGCCCAAAAAGCCTCATTTGATGCATCGTCGCTGATTGAGTTGTTTCTAGGAGAACAAAAGGTGTTCGTTCGCCCGCGCGTCCATTTGTTCGTCACTTTTCCCCCACGAATATACATCGCGACGATCGCTGAATCGATCACCATGTTCAAGCAACGATCTCACGAGACCCATCACAACACTCACGTCCCCGAGATCAAGGCTGATCCGGGTGTGTACACCGTCGCTGTTCTCGGCGACAGCCTCTTTGAGCGATTCAAAACAACCGGTAAATTCGTGAGTGTCGAACCGTCCGCCGACGACATGTTCAAGCTGCGATCTCACCAAACCCACCACAACACCCACGTTCCCCAGATCAAGGGCAACCCGAGCCAGTACAACACCGCTCTCATTGGTGCCAGCGGTGTTGAGCGCTTCAAGACCACGGGCAGAATGCTGAGCATCGACAAGGACTCGCGTATCCTGAACCTCGGTGTCGGCGGCGACAAGATCTTGAATGTCCAGTACCGCATGGATCAAGGTCTCGTCCGCCTTCTCAAGCAGCACCAGCCAAACATCAAGACCATGTACATCCACATGGGATCCAACAATCTCAAGAAGCAGGGTCTGCGAAAGGGCGATGCTGATGCCTACGGCGCGGTGGTCAAGCAGCTGCGCACTGAGTTCCCCGACATGACCATCGTCATCACTGCTTTGTTCATCCAGCGCGGTCTAGGTCTTGATGTGATTGATGATGCCAACAACAAGCTCAAGGCTATTGCTGATGAACATGGATGCGAGTTCCTCCCGTTTGGAGATGACCAGGCGGGTATCATGAGTGAGGACAATGTTCACTTGAACGAGTTTGGATATCGCAAGTGGAACGAGATACTCATCAACGACATGAACAGCTGCTGAGCAGCGTGCTCGTGTCAACCCGATGAGGACAAACAGAACGGGCTGTCGGAGGACTGCCATGCATTTGCATTTTCATGCAAGCGAGCCAATGTCTACAGAAGTAAGTGACTTTAGAAACCATCACACCAAAATGAATGGGCTAAATGTTTTTTGCAGAAGGCGCAGGGATATACTTGCAGAGAATGTTGTTATTTATCAGTCCGGGTCATAATATTCTGTAGCCGCGAAAGTTTGGGTCACCTTGAAGGAAGGATACTCAGGGTTGAGAGCATAGTTTGAACCGAGTGAAGGTTCAGAAAGGCTATTGGACATACTGCAGTCTTCTATCTCTGTCTTAGACTAGGAATCTCGTGGCACCCTTCAAATTCTTTCCCATGTCCTCTCCGACCGTGATGTATCTGCCAAACCCCCTCCTATCCCCAGTTCATGATCGACAATGCCTCTGCAACGATGACCCTTGTGACTTCAGCCGGCTTCATAGCCTCTGTGATTCCATTCTGAGACAGGCCCAAGACAGAAGACAAGAACGACTGTCAAAAATGTCTAGTTACCCACAACAGCCAGCAGACTGTTAACGCGGCTGTTGTTCTCCGTATCCATATCGTAAGGAGGCGGACGCTTCCATAGAAGCTCAACACCCGGCTGGAAGATCATGCAGTGCGAACTTCCACCAAAGTGAAACATGCCAATCTGCTGTCCCTTGGTGATATGAGCGTCCTTCTCAACAATGAACTCACAGCCCGACACTTCAGCCATGCCGATAAATACAATAGCCATGAGTCCAATCTTGGGGTTGTCAGCCTGAATCCAGATAATACCCCGCGTAGCCACAGCACTGATGTAAGGCTGTGAGTAGTTCGGCGCCGCGGGATCAGGATCATCTGGGTTGCCCGCCAGGCCCTCAAAGTAATTCTCGCTGTAGTAAGACCCGGGAACGAGCTCAATGTCAACGACTTTACCGCTGACGGGCGCGTGCCAGCGATGATAGCTCTTTGCGCTGAGGAAGGCTTGGTAGACAGTTCCGTCGACGAGTTTGCTTGTGTTGGGATTGGAGTTGAGCATTCTGTCGAGGGAGTAGGGTTGGGACTTGAGCCAGAATTGATCGTGGAGCTTGACGTGCTCGGTGACTCGAAGGGGAGCAGACTCGCATGCATTGGTGATGACGAGGGTTGGATCAGGGTATTCTGGAGATGGAGGGGCGTCGTCTGGGCAGGCAACTGGGCGCATACCATCTTGGAACTCTCTGATGAAGAAATCGTCCCAAGAATTGTAGCCGTAGTATTTTTCGGTGGGATGGCAGATGAAGATCTCATCAAAGGTCGGGCCGCTGGGATCACCACTGTTGGCTACAGTGGCAAGCATGTGGAGGGCATCCTTGGATAACCAACCCTCCAGACCGGACTGGGAGTCAGGAGACTCCAGAAACGAACCCCAGGTGTCAAGAACACCCTTGAAAGAGGCGTTGACCTCAGGGAGAAGCCAGAACTCATAGCCAGCGATAGTTCCCATGGGCCAATCAAGCACAGCATTGATAGGAAACCCAATCATCCCCATGGCAGTAGGAGGATCCTGCTTATCAAAGAAGGGAGGGGCAGATTGGATAATGAGACTGAGGACAGCGATGAACTCGTCAAAGGTCTTGAGGGCTGGTTCACCGGTAGGGTCATAATGCTTGGAAGATTGGGTGAACATGTCGTTGGCAAGGGTCTTGAGGTTGGGGGTGTTATTGACGAGGTTCTGAAAAGCCTCGATCTCGGGGTTGGGGTCAAGAGAAGCAAAGTTTCTCTTTTTGGCTTGCCTGAGCTTGGAGGCGATCCAGTCCTGGATTCCTGCGCGTTGCTCGGGGAGCCACTTGCCAATGGGACGGTGGGCTGTGAGAGGGAGTGAAGCCATGATGGACAGCGAAGATGATAGTAGACAGTAGAATTGTTCTGAGGAAGTGAATAAGACTAGAAAATACTCGATGTCTCTGGATTTATATACATAGAAAGCTTCGGAATGCGATGCAGGTCGAGCTGAAAGAAGATGCGGAGTCTCTCGCGGATCAACACCACCCGACGTGACACAGAAGCTACACCACCAATGACATCTCAGCACGGCCGAGACATACATCGCTCAGCCCGCCACAATTCAAAGATACCTGCCCAAAAGGCTCAACGGCACAGAAACTGCCGTCATATATGCGCCCACTCGCAGATAATTGCATCATATACCCGAGCACTCCAGTAGAGCGTGCAACGCTAACATGTGAATGGATGGTGTGTGAGACATGAGGAGGAAAAGGTCGAGTCCTTGGCTGATATCACGTATGGCGGGGTAACTGCCGTTCTCGTTTGTGTTGCACGAAGTAGCGGGTGGTATGTGATATTGTCGCAAGTATGGAGGACGAGGAGGGGAAGCTAAGTGAGACTGTGAGATGCGAGCCGGCATTAGATGAGAGTGGAATGGGACATCGGAGCACAGAACACTGCTTTAGGGATCTTACAGACAAGACCTTTTTACTTACTCATGATCAGGAGTTGTACTTTGTCTGACATTGCATTGATACAGACTGGGGCGGTCATCACTCCCCATCACACTAGGCACGGCACGCACATCGTCGCATTCCAGAGCTTCTCGAACCTCTAGCCCTCTGTCGTCCTAGACTTGGGTAAAATATTCATGCAAAGGTGGAGATATGGGTCAAGTTTTTAGACATTATGTAAATGGGGAAATCTTGACATCAAAACTCAGGTTCACATATATATCTATTCCTTATTCGATTTATGGTTATAAGTAACAAACAAATACAAAAAAACATTTTAACCAATCTTATTTAATCTTATCGAATCAGATAGGCTTAAAAATTAGCTCATAGCCACCAGGCCCAGCCCTAAACACCATGTCGCGCTATCGTGAACTATCGAATTTCCAAGCCAGTAGCGCACTCCCGGAGATTACGAAGAAACTCCTATTATGGGAGTATTAAAAGTAGCTGAACCTCCCCAAAATACTTTCCCGAACTGCCATTCACTCGTTCCTCAATTCTGCGCTTCGACGCCATTCCACTCGTTAATTTGTTCTTTGTAAATATGATGCTGCTCAAGTACTCAGCTGCCATTGCAGCTTTCGCCCTCTCTGGGCAGGTTAGCGCTGGGCCTTGCAAGCCGATCACTCGCGCCACGAGCTCAAGTTTGGAGACCTCGAACGCGGCTACGACCGAAGCTTCTTCGACTGTGACGAATACACTCTCGGCTGAGACCTCGGCAACAATCGAGACTTCTTCAGCTACTATATCAATCGAAAGCTCGGCGACTACCCTTTCTTCCGAGGTCTCCAGCACTGTTTTGTTCACCTCCACGACTGAAACCGCGACGCTTGACGCGACCACTACCGAGTTTGTTTCTACCACCACTGAAGTGTCTACAACAGCAACCGCGACGACTTCCGCTGCGCCGGTGTGCGAGTTCACGGGAGAGTACATCAACTACGTCAAGAATCCCTCTTTCGATAATCTAGACGGCAACGGAGAGCCCACCGTCGACCCGTGGATCATGCTCGGCGTCTCAACCCTGACAACCAATTTCCCCAGAACAGGAGCCCGGTCTATGTCAGTCCAATCCCCCGTCACAAACGACACTACTAACAGATCTCAAGGGCATATTCATATCCTGACGCCGCGGTCGGAGGAAGTTCATCCATCCTTCAAGAACTGACCAACACCGTCGCCGGACAGGACTACGTCTTTAAATTCCACTGGGCTCTTATCGAAGGCCAGCCTCTTGAGGCAGAAGAATGCAGAATCGGCACATTCGCTGGTTCGGGAGGCGCGAACCGGTTGTTTCTTGCTGTTGATGGCGATGAGGCAATTGAGCAGGGCCAGTACTATGAGCAGGAGTATCGCATTACCGCCGAATATGATGACCAGAGGCTGTCGATTGGCTTCTTCTGTACAAGCCAGCCGTCGGCGGGAACGGTCAAGATTCAGATTGATGACGTGTCTGTTTATGACTACTATGAGGGCTGTGAGAGTCCTTGAGATAGAATGGGGCTTCGGCAGATGATTTAGTTCTAACGGTTGCTTGTGACTTTATAGCAAGGTGCCACAAATAACCAGACTAAGGTCCTTTAAGTCTATACTCAATTTATCCTTTTGTCACTTGGGATAGACATCTCAAGATTTATTGCCTGGTGAGACAATCGCATCCAGTAAGAGGTCTAGTAGTTATAATTATGATGGAAATTTATAGCTTCGTTTCAGTCTTAATATCCATGACATCCCTCAAGTCCTTGATCTCAGTATCAGGTCGGTGTGAAGTCGGTTTCGCAACTCGTCCTCCATAAGCCCATTCCTTCCTCAACCCAGTCTCATGACCCTCCAACGCATCAGCGATATACTTACCAATAATTGGAAACATTTTGAACGCGTGCCCAGAGTCACCAGTTGCGAGAAGAAGAGCGAGGTGTTTGGGATGGCGATCGATTAGCCAGTGCGCATCGGGTGAATCAGTGCACCAGCATACACGTGCATCGAGGAGGGGTCGGTCGGAGAATTGAGGCATCACAGTGTTGATGAATTTCCGTATGGCGTTTTCTGCTTCGCGGGGGATGCCGTCTTGGAGATGATCGCTTGAGTAGCGGGGGATTGAGTAGTTAGTTGTTTTGCCGTTCTCATCAACGAAAATACCTTTTTGGTATTGATAACCGGGGTTATTGTCACAGATCTTGATCAGCTCTACTTTCTTATTAGTGATACAATATTGGAAGCCGCCATCTGAAGCGTAACCTACTCGTATCTGGATCTGGCTCAAACATGAACCCAAGCTCATAGTTATCAATCACCGGAACTCCCTTCCACTCAGCAGCCTCCTCATCAGTAAGCTGGATATGCCCTAACGTCCAGCATTTGGACCACAACTGCTGCGATAGCTCGGGGAGCAGTTGTGGCGATGCAGCTCCCGTGCTGAGGATGTAGTGATCCGCATGGAGAACCTCACCGGAAGCGACACGGATTCCTATAAATGAGCCAGACGCATCGAGCTCAAGACCAGTCATTGTACCATTGAGGCCTGAGATGAATTCGACGCCCATTTTCTCGGACTGAAATGCCCATTTCTCAAGGGCTTTTCGAGCGTGGACCCAACCGCCGAGACTGTTGTAGAGTCCCTTCCAGTTCTCGATCCCGACTGCATTCTTCAATTGGGGAACACGATTGACAATTTCTTCTCTGCCACTGATGAGCTCTAGGTGTTGTGCCTTCCCTGCCCTCTTGAGGTTCTCGTAAGACTTCTCAAGGAAAGACTCGGCTTTCTTGTCGCCCGTCGTAGTTGTAATACGTCCCTGCTTTCGTTAGCTCAACCGTCCATTGGGTCAACATGAGTAGCTCACTGTTTCAAAAAAGGCGTCTTGCCATTCTGGATCTCTCCAAGCTTCAAGTGCTTCGAGGGCAAGACGCGTGTAAAGTGGTTCGTCATACTCGGTACGCATCACTTTGTTCAAATCATGACCAGCAGAGTCTAGACTTGGCCATGGGTGGCGGTCGATACATGTGATGTTGGTATAGCCGCGTTGAGCTAGGTGGTAGGCTGTACTGATACCAAAAGTTCCCCTATGGTTACAATTGGCGATTAGCCTTGATGGTGTATTAGTCTGAGCTGAGACTTACGCTCCGATGATGAGGATGGACGAGTCCTTGTGTAGAGGTACTAATGAATGGGCCATAGTTGAGAGGACTGACTTCGGACTAGCTGTAAAAGATGAAAGATAAGGTTCGAGAACGAAAAGGTGCTATCAGACGCTGAAGCTGGCCGTTTTATTACTGATATGACGCCCGTAACCGGAGCCGATATGATATCTCGTGACAAATCAAGGCTGGACCTTCCTTGACGCAATTACCCCGCAACGAGCCTCAGTTTATCGTTCTCAAGTGGCAACCTTTAGTCGATAGTCAAGAAACGTCAAGATAAGGTAGCGTAGCAATTATTCTCCTCGACCCCGACGCTAAGGACCTGACGATCCGGCGACCAATCAGAGACTAGCTCAAATGACAACATCGCTTGGACCTTCTTGTTGCATGAGGGGCAGATAAAACCAACGTTTGCCGAAATCCGGGGAGGGGAGTAGCATCGAATGTGACATTACTCGCGATAAGACAAAGTTATAAAATGCCGAGACTTTCGCGCCAAGAAATGTTGCATCGACACTCAATCTTGTTTTGAATTCTCTCTTGACTGAGCACGCCATCATGGCACCTAAGGTTGAATACGCCGATAACCTTGATCCTTCGAGACAAGAAGACGGTACCATTGAGGGCACGTCGGAAGAAATCATCGACAACCCCGACAAAGCCACCGCGTTCGCCATCAGCGGTATAGACGAGGATTATGACATTGACTCGGACAACTCGCCCCAGCCTGAAGTCAGAGCCAATGTCCCCAATGTCGATGATCCCTCCATGCCCGTCAACACGCTCCGTGCGTGGACGCTAGGTCTACTGTTCACGATTCTCGGCACTGGAATTAATCAGTTCTTCTCGATGAGATATCCCAGCGTCACTATCTCATCTCTTGTCGCGCAGCTGGTCGCCTACCCCGCTGGACGAGCCCTCGCGCATGCCCTCCCCATCATGAAGATCACAGTATTCGGGAGGGAGATTGCGCTTAACCCCGATCATCACTTTAACATCAAGGAGCACGCCCTCATCACTATCATGTCGAATCTTTCGTTCGGGCCGTCTTGGGCGACGGATATCATCCAAGCGCAAGTTGCGCCTGCGTTTCTTGGCCTGAAGACTCCTGTTGGGTATCAGTTCTTACTCGCGCTGACGATGCAGCTGTTTGGTCTTGGGATGGCGGGTATGGCGTATAGGTTTATCGTTGAGCCGCCGCATATGGTGTGGCCTTCGACACTTGCTAACGCGGCGCTGTTTCAGACGTTGCATGGGAGAGCGAACCCGAAGGCTGATGGGTGGAGTATCTCGAGGTATCGGTTCTTTGTCTATGTCTTTGCTGGTGGTTGGCTATGGGTGAGTGTCTCGATTTATCTCTCCCGTAATGGAGATGCTGACACCTTTTTAGTACTGGCTGCCTGGGTTCCTGTTCACTGGCCTGAGCACCTTTGCCTTCATCTGCTGGGCTGCACCAAGTAAGTTGACCGCTCAAGACTCTTACTTGTCGTACTGACCTCTGGTAGACAACATCGTCGTCAACAATCTCTTCGGCATGTCAACCGGTCTCGCCTATCTCCCCACCACTTTTGACTGGTCTCAAATTGCGTATAACGGCTCACCCCTCGTCGTCCCCTTCTGGGCGCAAGCAAATGTCTTTGCTGGCTGGGTCATCCTCTTCGCTCTCGTCACACCAATTCTTTACTACACAAACACTTGGTACACGGCGTATCTGCCCTTCTCCGGAGGCGACATCTACGACAACACTGGTAATGTCTTTAACGCGTCGCGCGTCGTTGATCGACATGGAAACTTCTCGCCTGAAAACTACAAAGACTATAGTCCCATCTTCATGCCGGTTACCTTCGCTCTGAGTTATGGTATCTCTTTTGCCACAATGACATGCGTTCCGACGTACATCTTCCTCAACTATTGGAAGCAGATCGTCGGCGCCTTCAACCCTCAGCGGAAGAAGGACATTCATGCTCGACTGATTGAGAGATATCCTGACGCTCCTTGGTGGTGGTACGCCGCACTGACTGCTATCGTTCTTGGTCTCACTATCATGGTTCAAGAAGTGTACGACACACAAATGCCTGTCTGGGGTGTTTTCCTTGCCTTCGGTCTGGCAGCATTTTATCTCATCCCCACTGGAAGTGTCTATGCTGTAGCCAACCTCAACAGCAACGTGCTCACTGTCCTTGGAGAGATCATCTCAGGATACGCCATTCCTGGAAAGCCAGTTGTCATGTTGATCTTCAAGTTCTACGCATACACTGGACTGAGCCAAGCTATGATCTTCGCTTCAGATATGAAGCTCGGACTTTACATGAAAATTCCACGTCGCACCCTGTTTGTCGCACAGTTGACGGCTTGTATTGTCGGGTCTCTCACCCAAAATGCCGTTGTGCTTTGGATGTTGCATCACGTCAAGGATATATGTGAGAGTGACCAGCCCAACAAGTATACTTGCCCTCAGGGTCGCGTCAACTTCTCATCGAGCATCGTTTGGGGAGCTGTCGGTCCCGCCCGTCTGTACAGCGTAGGCAAGATCTACTCTGGACTGCTGCATCTATTCTGGCTTGGAGCACTTTTGCCAGTAGTGACATTCTTCCTCATGAAGAAGTTTCCCAATAGTACGCTGCTACGTAACCTTCACTGGCCTCTCTTCTTCGCTGGTACGGGCAACGTGCCTCCCGCGACCGGCATCAACTACAGCTCTGCGTTTGCAGCCTCGTTCATTTTCAACAAGTGGATTCGCGGCAAGTATCCGCATTGGTGGGCAAAGGTGAGTTTGCGATAAGATACCCCATCAACACTCAGTTTGGCTAACGTAGAACAGTACAACTACGTCCTGTCCGCTGCACTTGACTCTGGTCTCGCGATTTCTGCTATTGTAATTTTCTTCGCCCTCGTCTTTCCTGGCGTCAGTCTTAGCTGGTGGGGAAATAACATCCAGGGCACGACTGCGGATGGTCTGGGTACTCCGTGGAGGAAGTTAGACACCAATGAGACGTTCGGACCATCTTCTTGGAACTAAGGCGCTATTTGGAGATGTAATATGGGGTTTGGTGATTGTATTGTTGCTTCGTACTTAACTAGAACGAAGAATAATTGACGTTCGCAAAGGGAGCAAAAACCTGAAGGCTCTATCCTAAAAGCCTTAAAGACTTATGTGAATGTATTTGTTACAGGCTCAGTGATTTGGAGGGATTATTTTGGGCTCAAGCATGGGTTAGTTAGTTGTCTTCGTGCTGCTTGGCTCGTGACAAGTAAGGCGCGTGATGTAAGCATCAGCTTTCAATGTTTGGCTCTAGTGGGCTGATGCATCGCCGCCTTTTGGTTGGTTGCCTGATCTGAGTGAGTGTCTGTCTGCCTTGCAGCAATCCACTCTTACCAAACACTCACGTTCCCCGCTTCGTCTCAGCTGCTACTTTCTTCCCTTTGCAAATCTGTCAATCTCACCATGGCTGACCCGTTATCCATCGCCAGTGGTGTCGCCGGCCTTGTATCTCTTGGCCTGACTCTCTGTGGCGGTCTTCACAATTACTTTAGTAACGTAAAAGGCCGACACCAAGACATCGAGTCAGCCAGCCGAACCCTTACGCTGTTACAATCAAACATCTTCATCATCCAATCGAGCACATTGAAACTCGGCCATCGCCACGCCTTGTCTGCCAATGGAGTCAACCAAGGTCTTGCCAATTGCAAGTTCGAACTCGTAGCCCTACAGCAATTGATGCTGAACCTTACGAGAGATGAGGGTTTGTCCGACATTGGAGGAAAGTTGAGAAAGCAAATAAAGATAGCTCGGTATCCATTCGATCAGAAGAAGTTGATTCAACTTCAAGACCAGCTTTCCAAGGCCAATGCGACTTTGATTAGTTTCGTACAAAGCTTTAACCTGTGAGGAACTTCTACTGAAATGACCGTTCTGCTGTCGCTAATTCCCCGTAGTGATATCAACATCGGCATTAGCGAAGACTTGCGGATTTTGAAAAACTACACCAATGCTAACGATAGCGTCACGCAAAACATGCTAGGCACAATTGCCAGGCGACTCAACGCCATCAGTCCGGCTGTTCAACGCACTGAGATAGAGATGGCAAAGTTGACTCAACATGTCCAGGACAGCTGCCTCGACACTCGCAGCCATGTTTCAGACGTCCTTGTCCAACCTCGTTATCTGCAGAATTCTCAGGAAGAGGAAAAAATGATAAAAACACTGAATGATACAGAATGTACTTGCTCCGACCCTTCGACCAGTTCTACTTGTCAGAATTCAGCTTATGTTAATCGATCCTGGGGAGTTTTGATCGTCTCGAAACAAGAGTATACACGACAACGCCATCGTCCTAATTGCATTTTCTTTACCCAAACACTGCAGAGGTCAAAGACTACATATCAGTATCTTGGACTTCGATATCAGCTGTCCCGAATTATTTCTATGTCATTGACTCGAGATTATCCTGCTGGGGCATACAGTCTTTCCTTCGGGATACAGCCATGCAACATTGTTGAATCGAGTCCGGCTTTTCAAGCGCTTCGTGACCTCGAAGACAAGTATATTAAGTACAAGAGACTACATAATCGGTTTGATTTGCGAGAAGAGACCTCGACCCTGATCAAGAATCTCAGAAATATTTATACGTCAGCTGCTGCGTCACCGTTTGACGTAGATAGATTTGGGGATAACATCGCCCACAAATCCATGAGCGTGAGCTTTTATTCTGGTCATGAACGTACAAGACGAGTTTATGCTAACATAATCGTCAGCTTTATCGGACGGAGTTAATTCCTTCGACTTCGAGAGAAGGAATAAGCTTCGAGGACGTGTTTGTATCGATTCGATCGCTTCTGTCTTACATGTTTGATACTGGGGTCCCAATTAGTACCTCTAACTTTTACCAACAGTAATAAGTCCACAACTCATTCTCACTTGACTTCACTTACATAACCTAGAACGATTTTTCACGATTTATGGCATCCTGACTCTCTAATGATGCTTTTCCTGTTATATAACTTCATTGAAACACTTGATCCATCCTTCTGCCGCACAGACCTCGGCGAGCGCAAAAGCGCTTTTCTCGGACTCAACGGACTACCAAATAACGATTTATTGCAAGTTTGGGGTAAATACCCTGAGATAGCCGAGGGTAGGCCACTGCTTGCCATATCCTTTCCAATTACACACAGCTAATAGATATGATTCAGCATTTGGATTCAATGACATCTTCAAGGCAGTTATGCAGCAAGACCGACAAAAGCTTGAAGCCATTCCTATGGGTGACCAATTTCCTGAAGGCATTCTGGAGATTGATATTTATGAACGTAACATTTTACACGCCAGCATCACCTGGCCGGAAGGACTTAGTCTACTTCTGCAACACAGCCAAACTGCACATCTACTGTTCGACAACAAGTCGATGGCTATCAGTCCTCTGGAACTTGCAGTAAGGTCAAGTGGAGAAACATGTACCCAAACAGACCGTTGGGTGCTTTGCCAGAACTGTCAATGTGCTGTTTCTGTCCAACTGCTCTTAGAGGCCGATTGCAGCCTACCAAATCATTTGATGGAACAAAGTTCCCTAGGAAATTGTTCATTGAGATGCCGAAGGCTATTATTCAAGCACTTCAAGAACCGGCGGCAACGATTACGAGATCTTTCCCTCGCGTTGCTACCCCCTGAAGTCATACATCGCTATGGAGTCACCGTTGATTCTCTTCCTAACGGTACTGCGAGATTCCTCTGGAACGAACTGGAATTACGCTGCCTTGAAACAGCAAGACCAGAGTTTGAGATGGGTCACGGCCTCAATCCCTCTTGTTGGTACTACGGCTCCTCCGAAGGCTTGTTTGAATTGCCCATTTCTCAACAGATATGTTTGTTGGCCGATGAGTTCGGAATCAAGCCTTCTGATGAGGATGGTCTCGAACCACTTCTAGCCCGTGTTAGTCTTTTTTCTCACTCATATGACAGCCTCGAGAAATCCAGTCTCTATCTAAATTGGCTGTTGAAGCATGATTATCTCAAACTAGAACACGCGATTGGACGCTTCCAGACATCTGCATTACATGAGTTTGGAGGATGGATTGGTAGGGAAGTCGCCCGTTGCTTTCCATATCATAATGGCAAACCTTCCTACTGGTCTGGGGAAGGAATCAGTCTGCTCACCAAGATATGCAACAGCGAGATGCAGTCCGATCTGCCATGCCCCTGTATATCAGGTGCATTTAACCGACCTTTGGCTTCTTTGTTCTCCGGATTTACGGTCGGCACGCTCTTTCAGGTTTCTAGGAAGCTCGAAGTCATAAGCCGCATACAGGGTCTAGTTTGCCTCATTGAAGAGGAGATAGCCAATACTGACAGCACCTATCTTGCCAAATGTGCTGCCCACGCAATCACAATGGAATGCTTAGGTATAAGACACATTGGACACTGTCCTCGGGACTACTCATTATCAAAAACGAGGAAAGTGGTCGACGAGGACGAATGGGCGGAATTACTAGACGAAGATAAGCTTTTGCTCGAAAAGCTTGACGATTTCGATGAAGAATTTGAAATGCAGTTCCAAAGTCGAAACCAGTCAGTGGCTGACTTTCTAGGAGGATACTACACCGAGCGGATGCTGGAAGTGATGGAAGAAATGGATGGGTCTCCGGCGGATGATTATAGGCGTAGACTACTGGCTGCTGGGGTAGTGATAGTAGAATAGTCGGAGGTTAGTTGCGAGGCCAGTAGGAATGGGGTGGCAAAAAGCGGAGATGTACATAAGAACGATGGCGAGATTGGTGAGTACGTCGTTTTCTTAGGGTACAGAGAAAGAGGCACTGGAATGAGGGAGGGATATAAAGAGTCCCTAAAGTATCAGAGGATTTTGAGCAATGCATACCTTTGTTCGAGGTTCTTGACCAGATATAATCAGGATGAAACCCGGAAAGCCATTTAAATCACTAGCATTGCACAAATGGAATCTACAGTATTTGAGAAACAAAAAATAAAGATCAGTCTGTCAATGTTATGCCAGATGGCGTCAATAGCTGCTAAAGGAATATGTACGTTCAATATATCGTTTATCGACGCTCGGTGTTCGTCTCTAAGCAAGACCATTATCCAACGATTAGACATTTCAAGCTCAGCTGCCTGTTGACAGAATTCACGAGAAGTCTAATCGCATTACTGCAAACGAAATGCAAGTCCGTGGGCAACTCATTCCCCAGTAGTCACACTAAGCGATCAATGGGGCGCAAAGCCAAGTTTCGGGGTGGCCTCCTCCTGACTATGAACGACATAGTAGTTCCTCATGAACAAGTTTCCTAGCACAGAGTACTTGCTGTTGAGCTGACTGTTGATCGCTCCAACACAAATGCGCTTAGCAGGGTCATATACAGTATAGTTGACATCTCGTCCTGGGATAGAGAGCGTGGTGCTGTCGATCTTGAAGTGGAAGTCGGGAATAGTGCTATTGCACGGGAACGTACGACTGCCACCCTCTTGTAGCTTATAACCCTTGATGTGGCCGTAGTAGTCGTTGACCACAGCCTCAGGGAGGTAGACAATGGATGTGCCGGAGTCGACGATGACCTCGCCTACTGTCTTCTTGCTGTTGGTGAATGAACCTTTGCCCACGGCATAGGAGCTCACGTTCATCGACCAGTACTTCTGGCTGACCACGGGGGTGTAGGCGACTTTGCCCTTGAACTTGGTGTCATCGATGTATCCAAAGTCCCAAGTCGAGGGCTTGCCATCGAGTCTGAGATTTGCAGCAAACACCTTCCTCTTCAGAGTGGGCAGGAGAGTCTCGAAGAAGGTCTTTTGCTTCTTGGGCTTGACGGTGTTGATGGTGCTGAACGCGAGACCCATAATGCCATCTGAAGCGAACTCGGTTTGTATGATGGTGGCAGCTTGCACGGCCTGCTTGTGGGCTACGACGGGGCCCGCCTTGACGGTGTCGGTGAAGACGACGCCGCTGACCTCGTCGCCAAAGGCGTACTTGATGGACCAGTTGTAGTTTTTGAGAAGTTCTGCGGATGATGTTGGGACGTATGTTGGGTGATCCTCGCTTTGGAAGGGGGAAGACTCGTTGGACATGACCCATCTGTTGGTGTTAGTCTAGATCCAGATTGACTAAGCAACGGGGTACTCACAGATCCGCAGAGCCAGTGTCGTAGATCATCTTGAACGTCTGATTTCCGATGACAGTCGGGACAAAGAAGGACAAGCCAGATGAGGAAGGCTTCACTTTGGCGGAGCCTGACTGCTTCACGCTACGCGCTTCTTTGATGTCGCCTTGAATGACAGGGTATTTCGCCTCAAGCCTCTGCCTCTCGGCCACAGGGTCGAATTCCTCTGGTGTCGAAGGCAGGGCATCGACGCTGAAAGCAGCACCTTCGCTCTCAGGCACAGCGAGGCCATGGGCAGAAGCAGCTAAGGCTGCAATCAATTGCAGGAGTTTCAGAGACATGATGAGAACTGTCGTAAAGTATCTAGGCCAGAAAATATGATAAGGATAGGAGTTCTTTCCTCCCCGTTTTATGGCCAAGAGCACGACCTCGTTCCCGTTCGTTTCTAGTTCCACTGTTATAGTTCGCGCTTTAATTGTCCGCGCGAGGATGGCTAAAATGCTAGGGTCCGCATACGAGTTAATTTCCCAAAACTGGCTAGCTATCAGTACCGCGGCCAATGGAGGCACAGCGGGACCGGCAGATCAGGAATGAGATCCACTAAGAAACTCGTATCGACGAACGATCTTGGCCTCATGACTTCATATGGACAGGGGCTACACCGTATAGTGGGTAGATTAGCCTGTTTATATATATATAGTCTGATAAGCATCAGGCGAGTTGGCTGCTCATCAACAACAGCGCAAGTCACTTGCAATCATGGCTCTCTTCACTTTGATCGCCGTCGCTGCCGCCGTCGCGTTTCCTGGCCTTGCTGCCGCGACCAAGACTCCTGCTGGTGTTATCTCCGTCCCTTTATCTCGCGATGAGGGCCTGACGGCCTACTATGCCAAGATGCAGGTTGGCACACCGCTGCAGACGGAGTATCTCAAGATCGACACGGGCAGCCCGCGATATTCCTTCCTAGACCCTCGCAACGAGGTCTGCAAGAAGCAGGGAAGTAGTTGCAAAGTCTTTGGCACTTTCAACAATAAGACTTCCAAGTATGCTGCTCCACATCCATCGCTTTCGTCGCTAATTGTTGTGGAAGAACATCCCGCTACGAAGGTACTGGCTTCGCCGACGCTTTGGGCTACGTTGGTATGGGCGACTACCTGAGCGACACTATTGTCCTAGGCGGTGTTACCCTCAAGAACATGTACTTTGGCTATACGTCGTATTATGCTTTCCCCGACAGGGTCTACGGCAACATTAGCACAATCGTTGGTAAGATTCTGCCATAGGAACACCATCCTATATACAAAATGCTGATTAAGAATAGGCCTTTCGCTGGAGTGCCAGTTCGCCGGTCCCACATGCACTGACAGGGCCTCGGCATACCTGCTGCCAGAGCTCAAGAATGCCTCCAAGATCAACTACCTTGCTTCGAGCATCTACCTCGGACCAGACGACATCAAGGCCGCCAACGCCAGGATGCTCCTTGGTGGTGCCTACGACAAGGCCAAGATTGACGGCGATCTCATTACCGTTCCCATGGTTGACCCATTTAATCTTGATCTCAGCGGTGGCCAGACAAACTCTGTCAACGTCTCCTTCGTCGAGGTCGTCCTCACCAAGGGTAACAACCATACCAAGGAAACCTACGGAAAGAAGAACGTCGGTGTCCCAGTGCTGCTGGACACGGGCGTTGCGAACTGGTACCTCACCGACAAGACCATGGCTCCTATCTTCCGCGCTTTCGCTGTCACCGAGGAACCTGCCCCTGGCCAGCGATACTTTGTCGTCAACTGCAAGTACGCCGACTCCAAGCGCAATGACGGTTACATCGCTGTCGGGTTTGGTGTTCACGGCACGATCAAGGTTCCGTTCCACGGCTTGGTGTCAAAGTTTCCTGATGGCACCTGTGGAGTGTTCCTCTCGTCTCGTGGGGACGAAGTATCTACCTTTGGTGATCCTTTCCTGCGCAACGTGTACAGCATCTTTGACCAGGAGAAGTTCTCTATCTCTTTGGGCAAGGTGAAGCATACCGCTGAGGAGAATATCGTGCCTTTTCCGAAAGGAGGCTTCAAGCCGACTCACTTTTGAAGAGGGTAAAGGCTACTAAGCGGCACCACTATCATGTCAATTTATAAATAATCGTTCTCATAAATCAGGATGTAAGAGATAGCTACGTTACGCATATGGACGAATAGAAGTACATACAGCCACAAAACTTCAATTGTGTTTGTCATATTTCTATCTGCACTCAAGAGTCATCCGGCTTCCCTATGGCGGATTCTTGCTCAATACCTCGTAGTTCAACATTCGTGACTTAAGGTTAATACTACAGTACCATTAATAACCACAAAGCCAATGACAGGCCTCCTCAGAGATCGCAGAAACGCTATCTTGCCATCTCGCGCACTCGGCCCGAAACGGTCAAAATGGCGACCCGAGATTGCGCTATACCTTTCTCAGCCATCTCAGCGAAGCCTACCGTCCCCTCCAAACAGGATCATCCTTGGTTCAGCAACTGGCATCGGCAGAGACAAGACCATACGATATAAATGGCAGCGAATCGCAAACAACCAACGCCTGCCACTTGGTAAGGTATCCCTCTAATCGTGCCTTCACAATTCAACGCAATGGATAAAGACCTCAAGCCCATTACTGCCATGCCGACAAACTCAACTGTCGGGATGGGCGAGGTTATTGAAGATACAGCCACCGGCCGCAAACCTACCGCTTCCTTGGATGGTAATGATGAAAAGCAGTCGGAGGAAATAGATTCGCCTCCACTTGGGATCGTGTACAGCTCCAAGGAAGACGCGAGGGTTCGATGGAAGCTTGACCTGATACTACTGCCTTTGGTACGTTGTTCACTGTGAATGATCGAGCAAATGGGATCTAACGTAGAATCAAACAGATGGCGTGCACTTACGTCCTCAACTTTATGGACAAAGTCGCCTTGTCCGAAGCCTCCATCTTTGGCATCAAGGAAGACCTGGTAATCGCAGCTGCACCTCAGACATGGCCGTACAAAACAACTGACATCCGTATAGAACCTCGTGGGACAACAGTATAGCTGGTCATCCTCGATTTTCTACCTGGGATACCTGGTCTGGCAATATCCCAGCTCTCTCTTGATGCAGAAGCTTCCGATGTAAGTCTTGATCCAATGAGAAAGCGGCCTGGATTAGGATGATCTCTTGCCTAATACTACATATTCTGTTCTAATACTCCCCAGAAATATGTCGAAAATGTCTAATATTGTCATAGTGGTCGATACTTTGGTGTTATGATATTTCTCTGGGGTCTTATCGCCTGCGCAACGGCATTCACAAAAGACTTTACAACACTCTGCGTGAACCGTGTCTTTCTCGGTGTTTTCGAATCATGCATGTTGCCCATTCTTACGATCCTCATCTCGCAATACTGGACACGAGAAGAGCAGCCTCTTCGCACGTCGCTATGGTGGTCGGCCAGCGCTGTCGGTTCCTTCATGGCTGATGCGATAACATACGGCCTCTCGGGTAAAGATCATTCGGGCTCCAAGTATGCTGTCTGGCAGGTCGTCTACCTCGTCTTTGGGCCGATGACAATGTTTTGGGGCATTGTCGTCTTTCTTGGTGTGCCGTCGTCGCCTCTGAGCGCGTGGTTCTTCAGCAAGAGGGAGCGGGATATCGCTACTGATAGGGTAAGTATCCCATGATATCAACTGTCAGCTTTGCCTAACAATCTACAGGTCTTGAAAAATCACACAGGCATTAAAAACACTGAGTATAAATGGACCCAGGTCCGGGAATGCCTGATGGATCCCCAGCCGTGGATATTAGCGCTACACGCCTTTCTTCAATGCCTGCAAGGAGGTGGTCTAACATCGGTGAGCAATCTTGAATTGGATCAGTATTCAAATAATATTCTGACGAGGGCCCTGCAGTTCTCAAAGATCGTGTTAACTCAAACCCTCGGGTACTCAAGTCGACAAGCCACTTTGATGGGCATGCCGTCCAACACCATCCACCTCGTCTCGGTGGTCTTTGCGTGAGTATCTGACTTCGCATTTACATACCTTATTTCTGACTGTTCT
Organism: Fusarium miscanthi; assembly: GCA_014898875.1. Taxonomy (NCBI): domain Eukaryota; kingdom Fungi; phylum Ascomycota; class Sordariomycetes; order Hypocreales; family Nectriaceae; genus Fusarium; species Fusarium miscanthi. The sequence continues at coordinate 118,269 of JAAVUA010000187.1, forward strand.
GATACAGTGGCTGGTTTTGTACCCGTTTCAAGAACACGAGGTGCTACGTCATGATCGCAACGAACGTCATTGTCTTGATAGGAGCGGTGTTAGTGGACTGTGAGTTTCTGTCATCATGAAGTCTGCTTGTAGTATCTGATTTGTATTAGACCTTCCACAATCCAACCACAAAGGCCGACTTGCGTCTTTTTACAGTAAGTGTAAAGCCTCCTTTAGTGCCTCAGAACCGTTGCTTACTCGCTCCTCTAGTAATCTATGTGAATACCGTCCCTTTCGGACTTGGCATGAGTATGCTGTCTTCGAATATCGCAGGATTTACCAAGAAGTCCACCGCGAGCGTAAGTTTTGACCCTGGCCAATCTTGAATAGACCCGCGCTGATATCAGTTACAGGTGATGATGTTCCTAGGCTATTGTCTTGGCCAATTCACCGGCCCTCAATTCTTCATCACGCACGAGGCTCCGCAGTTCCATACTGCTTTCAAAGGCTTCTACTCCTCGGTCTCCGCCATGATTGTTTTGGAAATCGTTTTGCTGTAAGGAAGCATATCATTTCACTTTCAACCCGAATACTGACCGTTCTCCCTCAGCATCTACATCAGGTATCAGAACTATCGTCGGGGTTGCCGTGAGGTTCAGGAAATCCGTGACGCAAACATTTCTAGGGATGATTTAGATCTTACGGACTGGCAGCAAGGCTCGTTTAGGTATGTTTGGTGAGCCTTGGTGGAAAGGCGTGAAGTGATGGATATTCATGTGATTGAGAGAGACAGTTCGGACCATTGCTATCTCGTTCGCTTATTGTTGATTCTGTCGATCAATCTGTCTACGATACTTCGTCCAAGTAGGCCAGGAATGGTTGTTAGATCTCGTTGACTCAAAGAGACATGAAATTGACACTGGACAAACACCCAAACTGTTCCATTTGTGGCATTCCTTTTATGATCCAGTTGTGACTTCATTATGGCCTCGACTAGACACTGATACACACGGTTATGGAATTATAGAGAGGAAATAGTGCATGATTTTATTAGCGACATGAAGAAGACAACTCTTAGTGCTTCGCTTGTACTTAGCGTGCGTCTGGTATGCTTATCGGCGATTAGTCATTAGTTACCCCAGAATTCAAAATAATCTCCAAGACGAAAGCGTTCCTGTACTCTCATCACCCCTCATCCAAGCACACAGCCCTTGACGACGGCTCACGATGTCTCTATGCACCACTTGCGCAAGAAGGAAACTCTCTTGTGATCAACTTAAGCCGCGCTGCTCACCCTGTCGACGCTCTCACCTCAAATGCGCGTACGAACCATCATCTCATGCTGTATTCGAGTTTAGAGATGAGACAGAGCAGATCAGGACTCATACTAGGCGTCGTGGGAAGAGAAAGGGCACCCCTAGGCAACCGAGCGGTACAGAAATGAGCCCGCAGACCCAGACGACCATTTCAGCAGCCGAGACGGATGTGCCGGATTCATTCGAACCATCATCACTTGCAATGCTCGATGCGTCGGCGATGCCTTGGATGGATGGGGTATTTGACTCGTATCCAGACCAGCAGTGGGACTTGAGTCCGGAGTCTACAATACTTTACAATGGCACCACGCAACTTTGGTTGCCGCAGACGGATTCGCCTGGTCAAATATCCACTGACTTCAACGCGGGCAGCCTGTCCTCGAGTTCCCCTCAGACGGTCTCCGATCGGGTCCTGGCACAGCACTATACCCAGAGTCTGGCATCCAAGTACAGCTCCAAGGGCCAGACTTGGAACAATCACACGTACTTCTTCAATCGCTTCAATTCGAGCCATTCGTTTGTGATATCGGCTCTTTACGCGTGGACGGCTGCTCACCTCCACTGTAACGGGACATTGCGCTCAGAGAGTAGCGCGTTAGAGCACTACGACAAGAGTCTCACAACACTTGGGGATCAATTGGGCATCCATCTTGGGATTGGGGGCGTGTATGAAGAACTTGGCCAGACTTGGCCTCAGCTTATCACCCAAGACGATGACCTGGATGCCGTCTCAGTGATGCTTTATTTCCTCGCCTGGACCGACCTGCTGCTTTCACGGAGAGCCTCATTGAAGCGCATGCTAAGTCTTGAAGCTTGCCTGCTGGAAACCCGAGGCCACGGTGATCAATCGCAGTCAGTCTACGGCAGAATGGCTGTATGGTTCTGCTTCCTCGATGCTCGCGCGGCTCTGTTTTCTCAAGGTGATGACCGTATCATCCAGTGTCTGGGTAACGACTTGGGACTTATGTTTGCTGTAGACAAGTCATATAACTTTCTACAACAAGAATACACCCTGCTGTACCCGAACGAGGAGCGACGGTGGGATGAGGCTCATAGGCCTTTGTATGTGGCTACATGTCGCTTGGTCGCTCTCTTGGGGATGATATCCCGACGCGACCGCACCACGGCAGGGGAGAATCAAGAAGCAAGTACGAGAGCATCGTTGGATGATATAAGTCAGGTAAGACGACAATAAGAGCAAGCCAGTGTTTTATAATTCAGCTACTGATGATGAATTAGGGCCTCGCCAGCATCAGCGAAGCAAAAGCTGCAGAAAACAAAGTGCTCTCAATTTTCCTCACCGCCAACGCCCTCTTCCACGCAGTAAACATCTACTCTTCCAGGGTCTACCAGCCAGAAGAACAACCGTATACCAATACTTCGCACGCCGAGGACATAATTGGCATCACTCGCCGCTTTTACTCCGAGCTGAAGCGCCCGAGGACGGAAGCGCCTCCAACCAAGATATGGCCGATCCCACTCATCATGGCAGCGATTGAGGCAAGGGACCCTATCTACAGGGACTGGGCCCTCCAGCTTATCAAGGATTGCTCTCAGGCTGGAAAGCATTATGTCAACGCGTGTGCCTTTGTCGAAAAAGTGCATGCCGCCGAGGAGGGGACGGGCTGTCGCGCCAATCTTTCCCAGATCGCTCAAGACATGGGCGACGATTTCGTGATCTAACACGCGACCGCAAATTACATTTGGCGCTTCGATGGACATTTTCGTCCTTGGTAGCGATAAAGGGCGGCGGTTCATGGTCGGTCGCCGAACTGGACTTTTTGGGACAATCGGGCGACGCGCTAGCAGCCGCAGCGAGGGATGGGCGACTACAGTTCGGAACCCGGTAGAACACCCCGCCAGGCCTCTTTGATATAAGTATTCGTGGTAGAGCAAGTGATAACCGGTAATTCTTCAGAGATCCTATCTTATAATCTACTGCCTTTTAACATGCCTTCTGCCGAAACCTCTATTGTTGAAGACCCTCGTGCTTCATTCTACCAGCACATTGTCGTTGAGGGCACGCCTTATGAGAGAGGACTCTCGCATGGAAGACAGGTGGCTGACAAGGTCCGTACCAACATCGAGTACTACAAGCTTCCCGGAAAGCTCCCGCATTGGTAAATAGATCATTGATACAACTGCTTCCCTTGCTTGCTATCTAACTTCCAACTCAGGTCCATCTCCTCCAAGATCATCGAGACCGTCTACCTCCCAGCTTTTGAGAAGTTCTACCCCACCGGCCTCGAAGAGATCAGAGGCATCGCAGATGGAGCAGGTGTTGCGATCGAAGAGGTCATCATGCTCAATGCTCGATATGACCTTGGCAGATGCATGTATCGACTCCAAGACGGCGGCAAGACTCCCCAAGAACTGAACGGTCATGATGAATGCACGAGCGGATTCTTCCCTCCCGAAGCAGTGGCATCTGGTCGCGCTCTGGCCGTGCACAACTGGGACATGTCCAGCCATCTTTACAACCAGGACCTGATCATCTACCTCGAAGTACACCCAGACCCTTCAGAGGACCGGCCTTCCATGTTTATCCTCACCGAAGCTGGTCAGCTGATCCGCAGTGGGATGAACTCAGCCGGCATGTCGGTCACTGCAAACTCGCTGCTATCGAGCGAAGACTACGTGCCGATTTCACATGTCGACCAAGAGGGTGTCTACCACGAGATCAAGAACCCCAAGCCTGTCCTCCCGCTCTCAGTAGCAAGACGCGTCTTTCTTGAGTACAGCAACTACGCCGAGGGCTTGGTGGCAATTAACGCCTTCCCCCGCCACGTCTCGGGAAATCTACACCTCTCGACAGCCGAAGGGTTCGCAATGGCCATGGAGGTCGCCCCAAGCCGCGTGTACAAGTTCTACGGCAACATTGACGATAACTACCTCATCCACAGCAATCACTTCCTCAGTCCAGAATTTCTCAGTCGTGATGACGTGTATGATCGTTCTCCTGGTGGGAGCACCTGGTTCAGATGTCTGCGAGCCGAGAAGGGAGTAAGAGCAGATTGTGTAGCGGGGAGATTGACGCCGGAAAAGATCAGGACGGCGTTTTCGGACCACCTGGCGTATCCTGAGAGTCTGTGCAATCACCCGAATCTCAATCAGAAGAACACGCCGAGCGCTGTGTTGACTGGGTATACATCAAAGCTGAGCATGACGGTCGCTTTCGTTATCTATGATCTGGTGGAGCGGGCTGTTACAGTATGCAAAGGGCCTCCTTGCGAGGGCGTGTTGCAGAAGTTCAAGCTGGAGGAGAAGCGATCGTTGAAGCATTGAATACAGTAGCTAGAGTGTTTAAATCATTTGACCGAGGTTCAATGGAAATGGTAGCTAACATGCCTGCTTCATCGACGTGGCAGGTGAATATGCATCACCTGAGAACAAGACCTGATACGTAGTTACATCTCATTTTTTTGCCAGCCAATCTAGTATCCATTCATATCGTAGCAATGTAAAACGCTATCAGTTAGATTGTCAAGCTTGAAAAGATTCTTGAAGATCTGGGTGTCTAGGGTATGTGGGAAGAAAATGAAGCTGAAACCTGGGGTTGTTTTGGCAGGGATGTTGACTGAGGCCGAAACGTCGCTTTGCTTGAGGCTGAAACCAGGGATTCACGATATCACAATTGTGTTTCAATAAGTATCATTTTTCCAGCCAAGACAAGTACTTAAGTCGTCAATTTCTGCTTCATGGAGATCGATATGCTCTCATCCAGCATCGAATCTCCCCTCTCTCAAAAACCTCCCAAATTACACTCTGGGCGTCGCCATCCCGCCCATCATGAGAATCACGTCAATAGCACTGCTTTCATTCCTCTCAACAGCCATGGCTGCCCCCTTGGTCCGTGGCCCCGGCGGTCGCCTTGTACAAGAAGGCGCCACCTGCACCTTAGTACAAGGCAGAAGCGTATGTGACGATGGATTCGGAAATACCTTGTAAGTTCAATGACCCTCACAGATCCACGATGCCTGTGCTGATGAATCTGCAGCTTCGAAGATGATCCATTCACGTCAAAACAGTAAAAAAGAAACTTGAGGAGGAGTAAAGCGATGAGGCTTCTCACAGTGGAGGATTGAGACCTGAATAATTCCGCTCGAGGCGTCGAACTGCAGGATGGGTGGCTAGTCCTCCCGAGCCGTACAAGATACCACAAATAGTAATCTAATGAATCTACAATTATCACCAAGTACTCTCCTTCTTCGTCGTGCCACTTTGACTATTCTCAGCCATTGATTGTAATCCAGGCGGGACCGTCGGCATAAGTGGAACAGGCAAAATGAGGCCATCTCCACTGAGCCCCAGCCGCGTAAGAAAACTTGCGGCCTGACATGGATACAGCCTGCGCAGACCACAAATTTGTCACTCTCTATACCAATTGATCATTCAAAGGGCAAATCTGTGGACTTCCCCATTCGAGTGCTTCGAGGTAAACAAAGCTGGCCGTCTACGATTGGATCAAAATCTCGGCTCTGCATTCCACATCATTATGCATGCTGCAGCTGCACGTTGAGTTGGGCACTGAGCGCCTCACTTTGGGTCCGAGACGAAGAATAAAATCCCCAACTTTGGAGCAAATTCTCTCTCGACCCAACTTCATCCTGTATTAATATTTTCAGAAGTCATGACTTCGTCTAATTCTAGTGAGGACTTGTTTCCTGCCCTGGAGTCGCTCTCTAGGTTAATCGTGCCCCATATCAAGACTGCGATATTCGTCGCTCTTGTTCTAAACCAATTTACTATCTTCCCAGATTTTAATATTATTCTCTCTCAAATATCGAGCCCGTTAATTCTCATCGTCGCGCTGTACTTTGGCGGTATCTGGACACTGCCTAATGGCCAGGCCAGCACCAGCACTCTGTCGTGGAAGTTGTTACTGGGGCCATTCTTTGACTTTAAGACGATCTCCAGTCGGGTCGGGACATACTTCAAAGGTGAGACTAGCCATTCTCCCTGGAGACATGCGAGATACTGATGTTTTGTGTTCATTCCAGTCGGCTCGTTGATGTCATTGGCATACTACCTGACCCTGTACTACGACCTCCCTCTCCCCTTCCAACCATGGGTCCAATACATGTTCGTTGGCATTGCCACGACCGTCTCAGCCGCTGCATATCTCTTCGCCCCCATAAGCAAGATCTACGGACCTCTTCGCTTCTGCTACCTTGAACATGCCCAGACATACTGGCTCGTCGTCAACTGGTGGTCACTCACCGCCGTCGTGCCCTTCTTCTCCCCCACTCTGCTACCAATCTTTGGCTTCTGCCTCATCAGTGTGACCGTTGGTACATGGGTTCACATCTACTTCGCATATCGTGAGAAAGTCCGCACTATCGCCTGGACTGTGTCTGAGAACGCTGCTCGAGCAAAGGCTGCGGCTGAAGAGGCCCGAGATTTCGGATCCATGGCGAAGAAGTACGAAGAGCAGATGGTCATTGCTGCAGCTGAAGCGAGGCGAGATGCAGTTATTGCGAACTCAGTTAGACTCACTGACTTCTTTGACTGTGCATCTCGTGCTTGGTCTACTCTCGCTGAAGCTACTGCTCCAGCTGAGGATGCAGTCGCTCAAGCTCAAAGGGTCATCGCCTCAGCCATCATCTGCGAAGAGACCGAAAAGGTCGATGATAAGCAAAAGGCAGAAAATGAGCGACTAGCCACATATTTCAGACAATCCGCCGAAACAGCCCACGAGCGCGCAAGAGAAACAGTCGCTCTCCTTCGCGCCGCCCAAGCTTCCGTCCGCAGTTCCGAAAACGCAGCACGACAAGACGAAGTCTCCCGTCGTCACGCAGAGCACACCGCTGAGAATGCATCCAACGCCGCGAAGGCTGTCAGTGATACTGTCGCGTCTATTCAAGATGCTGAGCGCAGAGCCGCCTGGGCCGGCGGTGCCGCAGCGAGGAGGGCTGAAGAGGCTGTGACTATGGCGACGAATGGGGAGATTGAGGAGGCGAAGAAGGCTGTTGCTGCTTCTGAGTCTGCGTTTCAGGCTGCTGAGGAGTCGGCAAAGATTGTTCGGGAGGGGATGGAGGCTGCGCAGAGAGGGCTGCAGGAGTGGTTGCAGAGCAGTCGGCATGGGGTTTAGGTGATTGATTAACTTTACATCATCTTACTGAGTAATATCTTCCGATTAATAATTGCCAAGCTTGGATGAATTTAGTAATGTCTTACTAAGATAATTTGACTAGTTATTATCACAAGATGAATTTAGCTTTGTTTTAAGATGAATTTAGTGGCATCTTAAGCTAACATAAGCCAATGTCTCAACAGCCAGGTGTCAAACTTTCTCAATTAAACACCTTGGATAACACTATTTACTATCTGCACAGATATGACCTTAAGCACTGGCACCTGGTGTCTCGCTAATGACAGTCAAAAACTTCTGTGCCCGGGTCCTTCCCTCCTTCAAGCCCTTAAGGCCTTCAGACAACCCTTCAAGACCGTTCTTACCCACGATGTAAGGATGGGGCGTGAACCAACCCTCTCGAAGCCCTCTAGCAAACGCTGCGCCCCAAACAACACCAAGCAGCTTGTTCTTCTCTTCCTTATCATGAACCTGGCCAACCATCGAGATAACAACATCGACGCTGGGATCAGCACCCTCGACATCTTTCTTCAATAAGATATTGGTCATCCTTGGCTTTCGGCCAGTCGAGTCTGGAGGACCGGCGATGGCCTTGGTAACAGTTCTGATGGTGGAATCTTCCGAGACACTGTCGAACGCCTTCCAGCATCGACCATCTGGGGCCCCGCTCTTCTTAAAAGCTTCTTGGATTGCCTTGACTAGCTCTTCCTCACTGTTGTAAGCGGTGTAGTCGACAAGGGCGTCTCCCTTGCTCTCATCAAGAAATGGCTTGATGAATGCACTTCGCTGACTCCCAACCGCAATGATTGGATGGGCATTAGCAGCAGCGGCTAGCTTGATACCATAAGCTCCGGTAGCGGTACTAGCTCCGTAGATGAGAAGAGGACGTTTGGCCTCAGTCTTGGCGAGTGGTGACCAAGGCTCGGGGATCTCAAGCTCCTGGAACAAAGCGCAGACAGAAGTGTACGCGGCGAGAGGGATGGTAGCAGCCTCTTCAAAGGACACCGATTCGGGGATATGGAAAGTTGTGTAGTATGGCGCGGTCGCGTACTCGGCAAAAGCACCGTGGGGAGTTCTCATCTCGTGGAAGGCGGCTACGCGGTCGCCTCTGTGGAAGCCGACGACATTTTCACCTACGGCCTCGACGATGCCGGCGATGTCGTCACCGGTATTGTCTTCTTTGCTGGTCCAGACCGGGACCTTCCAGTCTTTGGGATTGGTGCCTTCAAGGTTTAGCATTTATGATGAGAGGATAAGGTATGGTATGGCTTACCTGCGATGATAACCTTGATGAGTACGTCGCCAGGGCCTGGCTTAGGAATTGGAGAGTCGACGACCTCGACGGATGTGTCTTTCTTAACGATTGCTTCCTTCATGATGTGTATAATGACTTGTGACTTTGTTTGCGTATTTTCTCCTTACAGATACCGAACTCTTCTTATAGACGGCACTGGAAGCAGTATATATATAACGTTATACAGTACAGTTTGCCATTTTGCATGATCTTCATGACCTCATTTCTTCGGCATTCGAACTGCATTAGTAATGTTGGTGGATCAACATCTATTGGCATTAATCCTTAGACTCCCCGGGTCTCGGGGTCTACGATGAACCCGGGATCCATGTAAGTTTCGACCTTGAAGCTTTGTCCATTTATACAGATTCAATTGTACATGGAACGGCGTAAATATCACACCGGTAGGGTTACAATTCAATCTCCATGGACGAAATGTCTCCGAGACGAGTTCAGGTGAAGTTGGCGATGCGCGTATTTCCGTGTCAGCACTTACTGTTGTGGGGGTTTTGAGGGACCCGACTTTTGGTTTCGGTTTCTTCGCCTCTTCTACACATTTCCTGTTAGCACGATAGGTCCCACTATCTGGCATGGAACTTTCCGCGGTATCTTATTCGAGCCGCGGCTTCACGACTCTTGATTCAGGCAGACAGAAAATGATATTTGTAATCAAAAGACACAAGATAAAATTGGGAACGATCTTTAATTAGTAGGAAACATCCGAATCTCCATACAGAATCCTGAAATCGTTATTTATCTCAACAGAGTTTGTAACAGCTGAGATATAGGGTAATATTGAATACATGACAGGTCTAGTAGAAGCGAAACCCTGAATAGTCTCATAGACAAGAGGTTATCTAAAATACGGTACAATATCACAGTCGTTGGAAGTATCAAACCGTTCGAAGCGCGCCTGCAAATGACCGCCCTTCCACCTATGCAAGCCGCGGTCGGTGACGTCGGCCTCAACTCATTTTCAAGGCCCAAATTGGTCAATCGTTAAATGTATGACTTGGGCGGGACCGACATATGGCTGCTGCACCTCCGAAGTGATTCTGTCATCGGGTTCAATAACCACTGTACCAATGGGTCGTGCCCCTTGATCCTTCGTTGCTTCCCTTGTGGAAAAGGCCATGAGAGTCTTATGCTCATTTTGGATGACAGGGAAGAATCGCACCGCTCGCCTGTTTGCCGAGTATATCTTGTACAAGCGCAATCTGGTTATTAACTTCTTCAAATGCTTTCGGAAGTCTATCAAATGATTTGATTGCCTTGTAGACCTCTCCAGTCAGCTTGGCAAGATCAATAGACTAAAAATACGATTTCAGCGATAGCGAGGATTTGATTTGAAAGAGGCAATAAGGATAATAGTGAGTATATCAGTTGTCGAAGCAAGAGCTGTGCTGCGTTAAGTGGATCGGTATGAGCGGCAGCAAAAAGGTGGAATTTAAGGCAGAGACTAAGTTCTATGTGCTGATTTAAGCTCTCAGCCACAAGTCTCTGCTGCAAATAACACATCTGGCCCACGACTTAGACATTATACCAAAATGCCTGACCAATTGCCTTCTATACATAATACACCTCAATCCCCCTGAGGTTAGAAGTGATATTGTATAGCTAGCCACTTGCGTCCCACTTTAGCTTTTTCGAAGAAGGAACATGACCTGGATTAGGCCTGCGGTGAAATGGACGACTCTGATAAGAAAACTGTAAGAACTGTAGCATATCTTGAGATAGTCAGTAAAAGGTTTATGAAGGACACAAGTCATATCTTACGTGGCTCCCGCAATAATTAGTTCTTGGCTCTTCATCCTCGTGCCACTAGAAATCATTGCGATGAAGAAGACAGTTGCGCCACCAACAGCAAACAGTCGTGAAGATGTGCTACTCAGGTAGGAGCATAAAATGACAGGGGCTAATAACACGACGACAATAATTGGGGTCATCAAGGCACGAGAGATAAAAGCCGCAGATGACCTTGTAGGGATATAAATATGGGCACTGTCTCTTGAAACTTTCGGAGAGTAGCTCTGTGAATATCTTTAGTATGAACTGGAATTTTCTATAAGGATGGAAGTGTTGACTCACCGGGAAGAAATAATCTCGCAGTCGGAGCAAATTCTCGGCCACGTTGTTCTCTAGTCCTATCATGGCAGACTCATCCCGTGGGCTGGTGCTGAGGAGCTCCTCGGGTGGATAGTTTAAATACCTGCCTTCTGCTCGTGCTATAGATCCCGTGCCATTGACCCAGTTCTGCAGGTTCGTCACAGCTTGAGGATCGGCTTGTTCGAGATCGGAAATTTGTCGACTTCGTAGCAGGAACTTGTCTAGGCTTGTTAGTTCCAAGTTGAGACCTCCAGAGCTGTCAAAAGCATCTTACCTAGATCCTCCAGCGCTTCGTCGAGCTCCGCAATAACTTTAGCCCTGTCCTGATTCTGATCTCGCTGACAGCTGCCGAGGAACAGCGGCCTGTCTTCATCTCTATCGATCTTGTGTAGCTTGCTCTCTAGTTCTACGACACGGTTTTGTTTGAGTAGTAAGAGTCGAGCGCGAACGTTTAGAAACCTTCGTGCAACAAAAAAGGAGTCATGTGAAGATATTAACGACGAAAACTGGGGGTATCCCTTGGGGTAGTCCTCGACTTGATGGTGGTTAGCCTCGCTTACAAGCAACTCATCGACAGCCTTGCTTACTTTGGGGTAATTGCATTACCGGAGCACTCCTTTTCCAAAAGGGTGGCAAGGGAAGCGAGAAACATGCAGATGACGGCCAAGCCAGATTTGGACACCTGAAGCTCCAAACTCTGCTGTTTGTACCTATCCTCGATAATGGCGGAGTGTTACACTGGCCTAACTCGATATCGGAAGTAGTTGAAGACATCGTGTTTCTTCCCTGGAAAGCTGCTGTTGCCGTCCAAAGTCTGATAACGTTGATACTGGAAGAATATTAAAGGAGCCAAAGAAGCCTAATAATTCTCACTCTATTCAGAAGGTTGAAAAGCCGTAAGAAAGTGCATTTGTGATTGAAGTTGTACTTTTTAGTGCCTCGAGCTGCCTCTTTGCGACCCCAAGCTCCTAGGGTCGGATGTCCCGTTGTGGCGTCAGCTGGGCATGCACTCAGCCCCAATACTACCAGGGACTTGCATAATCCTCAATCCTTATCATCCAACAGTCCAACTTCTCGTCCTTTTCAATCAGACTATACACAAAGACGCTCCTATCGTGATCTCTCGAAATCATTCCAATGGCAGCCATTCAAGAATCGCCAGCGCGCTGGGCTCTAATGATTGGAATCAACTATTACCCTCAAGATCAACATCTTCATGGCAGTGTCGACGACGTCAGCGACATTAGGGCCTATCTAGAGCAGCATAGCGCCGCGGCTATCCATAGTTCCGTGCTCACAGCCACTGCCCCGAAGGATCACCAGTCCACTAAAGATCCACCAGAGACACCTGATGAGAGGCCAACCAGGGCAAATGTTCTGAAACAGCTTCGCATAATCATTGATTCTGCACAGCCCGGGGATCACGTCTATATCCACTTCTCTGGGCACGGTACTCAATTACCATCGGACGGTAACCGTGGCGAAACTGGCTTTGGAGAGCTTGGTCTGGTCCTTTACGAAAATGGCGAGCATGGGGCGAGCTACTTTCGCGGGCGCTTTCTCGCACAGGCTCTTAGAAGAATGGTTGACAAAGGACTTGTTGTCACCGTTGCTTTGGACTGCTGTTTTTCGGGCGCCGTGAGTCGAGGCGACCGAGTCCGGGCTATTGAATACGATCCATCGCTCGACGCCGACAGAGCTGAACAAGAGCAAGAATGCAAAGCAGCGCTTGGCATCCCCGGGCGCGATGCGAGGATCGACAGTGACTGGCTTGTTAATCCCGAGGGCTACACAATAATAACAGCTTGTGGTCCCCACGAAAAGGCCATGGAGGTCCTTGTCAACAAAAGCCAGAAACGAGGTGCACTCACTCATCATCTTCTCAAAGCCTTGACTACGCTGGCAAAAGTTAAAGAGACGGTGTCGCACCAATCGCTCCACGAGACGGTTGTTTCCATGATGCAGGCATCAGGTTGTAGTCAGACGCCAATGCGGTATGGGAATACTCACCTGTCTTTCTTTGGCACACTTCTGGGTCCAGTCTCCCTCACTGTTTGGCCAATATGCAAGATAGAAGGCTCAAAGATTTTCATAAAAGCGGGACAGGTTCATGGAATCTCAGTTGGAGATGAATTCACGGTCTCGAACAGTCTTTCCGCTACCTCGGGTCGGAATTCCCGTTCGACCGCCAGATTCAGAGTGTCCAATGTTTGGGCTTTCGACTCCGAGTTAGCGGTTATGAAAGGCGGCAGAACACAGCCAACAGCCTTCCCGTTTAGCATGAAAGATATAGGGACTCTAAAGGCCACTCAGGTATCGACTGTCTCATCTGAACGGATCAAAGTATGGCTTCAGGCAGACCTGCTACGAAACACAAAACTGGAGGATAAACCAAGTGCCTTGCAACACTTTGAGACAGTCACAAAGAAAGATGAAAGGGCTCTTTGCATGTTTGGACTAACGGTCAACAAATTGAACGAATACGAAATTGTTGGTGAAGCACAAGAGAACATGGTTCAGCTACCGGCACTCGACGCTGGCTTGGACGATTCGTTTCCCAAATTTATGGGGACTCTTAGCCATGTTGCAAGCTTCAAGTATTTTGAGGCTTTAGGCAATTTACTTCCATCTCCGGAGTTCAGAGCAAAATACACCCTCAAGCCAATAGTGAGCCCCTCAGCAAACGGCATATTTCAAGTTTCAAACGGGGGATCCTTTGGGTTTACTATCGAGAACCATGCGAAAGACCCTCTCTACATGGCCGTCTTTGACTTTGATCCGTCTTGGGGCGTGAAGAATCTTGTCTCCGGTTCTGGAGGCGACGACTATGTCCTCGTACCACCACCTCATGGCCAGAACCGCGGTACCAAGGATATAAAGCTGAAAATGACAGTTCCAAGTCATCTTGGTTTGCGGAGCCAGGCTCGAGATGTCATCAAAGTCTTCATCACTGACAAGCCCGTTTCATTTCCAGGTATGGTCTTGCCAGGACTGGATATGAAGTCGAACTTTAGGAACTCGTCTGTGAGCGCAGAGATACTCTCTGACTTCATCAAGCACTTGAACACTGGGGGGAGGATGAGGAGTGCAGGAAACAGGGGATCGTGGATGTCACACAATTTCATAGTTTGGACCTCTGTCGACTAGCATATGAATACTATGATTCTGCCATCAGACGAGGCTTTAGAAAGGATCATCTACCAATTCCAACTCACTCTCGTCATACTCGCGCCCCTGCATCACCTCCTTTCCGCTATCATCGCAGAGGATATACTTTCCTCCCCGTACTTCGGACACTGTGTATGTGGATCCATTTGAGAGCAGCTTGACCATATCATTTGGTCTGAGCTTCGTGGTCTAAGCAAGATTAGCTAAGTAAGGACCTCACGTTGGAGAAACATGCCGTAGCGAAACTTCTGATCGTGGGGCGGCCTCCGTCAATCACCTCGACTTCAGGCTCATCCTGTTGACTATGCGATGATCAGTGGCGCCATGAGATGCGGGAAAAAGCAGCGTACTTTGACTCGATTGGAACCTTTTGATCCTCTGATGTATCCTTCATCGTGAATGTGGTGGAGGTAAACTTGAAAGGATTCGCTACTACTAAGAGACGAAAGACCAATTGAGGTAGGTAGCTATCTAAGGTTAAGCCTGCGCTGTACTAGCAGAATCTAAGATTTAAAGTAGTGGAGGCTGAGCCCAAGCGCTAGGAATTGAGAAGTCAAGGTGCGCATGCGGCTCAACCGACTTGCGACCCATCCTAGCCATCGCACGAAAAGGCGACACCGTAAGCTGGCTCCAAGTAATCCGTATGCAGCTTTAATACCGTTACCATTTTTCCACCTATCAGAATCGTTGGTTGGTTGGTGAGACTTTTGCGTCGAATCAGCGACTTATGTTCTTCCCTCCTTATCAGAATGCTGGGAGAGAAGTGCACTCCCTGTTGGTGGTGACGAGACTCTACAGGAGGTTACACCACAGCTGAGACACGACAACGAATTTTGGCTGCTGCCTGTTTGGAGTCTTTCTTTTCCGCAATTACCCTTGTCTATCGCAAAGCAAAAGCCAGTGGCTGGCTGACCAAGCTTGTAGTAAGCCTAAAACATGCATAGTTGATTGTCGCCAAGATAATATGATTGACCCGCTGGAGGTCTTTTGTGACAGGCAACACCTGCATCTGTGTGATGTGATGCTCCAAGTACCCATGTACGTAGGGAGTAGCCTGACTGCCTGGATTCTCGTGACAGTGCGTCCAAGCCTTCTACGTCGTCTAGTTATGCAACCAAACATCGAAGTAATGGAATGAACAGAACGAAGCAAACTTAATCCTTACAAAAAGGTCTCGGAGATATCGCAATCCCTTCCGCAAAACTTGGAAGCGCACTGTATCACTTCCACTGTAACCCGACGCCATCCCGCTAATTTACACTAGACAATGGAACCCATTCAAGCAATCAATATGCCAAGGGAGAAGGTCAAGAGTGGTCTTTATAATGAAGAACCAAGGCTTTCCCAATTGAATGATCTCATCAAGCAACTCAAAGAACAATTTGCAGCTACCGGCGATGCACAATATCTCAACCAGTCCCTTGAGTTGCGCAGGGAGATACTGACCTTGACCCCGCCCGACGATCACCAAAACAAGGCTCTTCAGTCACATCTACTTAGCAATGAGCTGAGTGATCGATTTGCGGAAACAGAAGATCTCGATGACATGAACGAAGCCATTGAGTTGGGGATACAAGCATTGAGCCTAACATCAGAGAGGGATCCTAGAAAATTAGTGTTCCTCCGGCGGCTTGAGTTTCTCTTCGAAGAAAAATATGAGGAGACGGAAGATCTGGCCGATTTTGATCAGATAATTCACTATCAAAGGCTGTCACTTGAGACGATGCGCTCCGCTAGCAGTACGCAGATGGCGGTAAGGCTTACATCTTTGGGCGCGAAGCTCAACAGAAGGTCAGACTTTACGGGAGACATCTCAAACTTAAATGAGAGTATCCAGATAATGAGAGACGTCGTTCAATTGAGACCTGGGAACCAAGACGCGCTAAAGAATTTGATCCAAACTCTTTACGATCGGTACAGATGGAATGGAGAGCTTCGGGATCTAGAAGAATGCGTTCAGCTTCACGCGCAAATAACGAATATATCAGGCACAGAAAAAGACAAAGTGGGAGGGATGATAACGTGGGCGAACCACCTTTGCACTCTCCATGAGAGAACCGAAGATGAAGGCTACCTTGAGAAGGCGTTTCTGGTTGCAACTGACGCACTCGCTCTGATTCCCGAAAGTCGCTGGGAGGCCAGGTGGTTGCACTGTCTAGGGCGATTGTTCGGCTGCCAGTATCTGAAGACCGAAGGACTTGCAGACCTGGATGAGGCAATTCGGCTGGAGAGGAAAGCTCTTAAGTTGACGCCCACTGGAGTCGATCAAGGTCCGGTTTTCACGAATCTGGGGAACCGTCTCGGTGATAGGTATCTAAGAACAGAAGATATTGCCGACATTGACGAAGCTATTGATTGTGCCAGAAAGTCATTGGATCTGGAGCCTGAGAACCCTGAGCGCCTGTACAACCTCGCGATAAAACTGGGTGATCGATTCTCAAGAATGGAAGATCTGGATGATGTCGATGAGGCTATAGATCTTGAGAGGGAAGCATTGAAAATTATGCCTTTGGACCACTCCGAGAGAGCGGACTATTTGAACATTTTGGGTAACCAGTTGGGTGATCGATATGAGCACACGGGAGATCTTGACGATCTAGAAGAGGCCGTCAGCAACGCCGAGGAAGCTTTGGGCCTGATGTCAGAAGGCCATTTCCTCAGAGCTGCCTGGCTAAATAGCCTCGCTGGCCATTACCTAAACCTATATAACGCGACAGGAGATGAGCATAACCTGGAAGAGTCTATCGCAAAATACGAACTAGCTCTTCATCATGAGATATCAGCGACAGAAGATCGAATTGAGGCTGGTCAAGCTATTCTCTCTAACTCCTCAGACAGTCAGCAACTCTATGATACTGCAAAGCTCGCTGTGAGCCTCGTCCCCAAGCTTGTATCATGGTCCCACGAGAACCACGATAGACAGTATGTACTCGGCAAAGTAGTTGGCTTAGCCTCGGACGCAGCAGCAGCAGCATTACAAGCAGGCCAATCACCCATGACAGCCTTGCAGCTTCTGGAACAAGGTCGCGGTATTATTGGCGCATCGCTGCAAGACATGCGCAGCGATGTGCAAGACCTTGCGCAACATCATCCACAGCTTGCGGAGAGATATCGCAGTTTGCAAAGTGAGTTGGATCGACGCGCTGAGCATGGCAAAACGACAGATGCACAGTCGCAAGCTTCGATTAACAGAAGACATGCTGCTTCCAAGGAATTTGCCGATCTGGCTATTGAGATCCGCAAGTTGCCTGGGTACGAAGACTTCATGCTCTCACATACCGAAGACGAGATCTACAGAGCTTCGGAATGTGACCCGATTGTGGTGATCAACGTCAGCAGACTTCGTTGTGATGCTCTCCTGGTATCAGATAATCAGGTTCGTGCATTAGAACTCCCCAGTATAACATTAGAGGAGATGGAGCGCAAAGTGAAGCCTTGGACCCTGGCAGCTTCGCAAACACTCGAGTGGCTATGGGATACCATTATGAGCCCAATACTCAACACGCTCGGCTTTACTGAACATCCATCACCAGAGAAATGGCCGCACGTCTGGTGGATTCCAACAGGCCCTTTGGTTCAACTTCCCCTCCATGCAGCGGGATACCATAGACGACAAGGTTCCGAAGCAGTACTCGATAGAGTCATATCATCATACGGCTCGTCAATCCGCAACATCATCCGTGGCCGGCGAGATTCATTCCAGTCAACCAGGTCTGATCAGGCACTGCTCGTTGCGATGGAGCATACACCAGGCCATGACACGCTTTCATTTGCCAACGAAGAAGTAAAATTGATAGACGGCATCATCCGCTCTATGGAACTGAAGTCGATCATACCCAAACGTACTAAGCAAGAAGTTGTTCGATACCTCCCAGATTGCAAGATATTCCATTTTGCTGGCCACGGCCTAGCTCATACAGAGGACCCATCGAAGAGTTCTCTGCTGCTAGAAGACTGGGAGAAGGACTCGCTTAAAGTCTCTGACCTTTTAGATATGAACATTCGTCAGAACGCTCCTTTCCTTGCGTACCTTTCAGCATGCGGCACTGGCCAGATAAAAGATGAGACGTCCTTCGACGAGAATATTAACCTCATCAGTGTATGTCAAATAGCTGGGTTCAGACACGTCATTGGTACGTTGTGGAATGTGCAAGATGATTTATCGGTTGAGATGGCCAAGATGACGTACCAGGAGCTGGAGAACTCGGGTTTATCTGATGAGTCTATCTGCCGCGGGCTGCACAGGGCAACTCGTGAGTTGAGGAGAAGGTGGATAGAGAAGCATGAGGCTGCCAAAGGGTCTCTATCGCGTTCAGTCAGAGACGCATCTTTGATCGGGAGTACGGACAATAAACTTGGGTCGGCTGATTGGGCACCGTATATACATTATGGGGTGTAGATTAATACTGTGGTTTTGTGGTTAGCAAGAACGAAACTTGAGTTATTTGGGCATAGCTTTAGTAAAATGGAGAAGGAATCGAATATATCTGACTTGAGAACGGAGCCAGTAACAAACAGCCAACAACTGTGAAACAATGCCGGTGTACGGATAAAGCGCCCGACAGTCCTGAAATCAAGCCACCTTCTGCAGGATACGTCAGTGGAAGCCAAATATGCCTTGCGAAGAAGTCGTCCAATTAAACTCGCTATTTCAGTCACTCTTCCTGTGGTGGCACGTGAGGCATCAAATCAGGCTGTGAAAGCCCGAGGGGCTGCTTACCCAAATTGTTGTCATCAGCATCCATCGTGATGGTTAACGTTAACACCATGCTGGAGAACCATGATCCCCCATCGTAAATCGCATCCACGGCCTGCTGCAGCCTCAGCAGGCGATTGCACTCAGTCCAAAAGAAGCACTGCTGTTACTGACCTCGAGAACGCAGTCGCTCACTTCCAAGCTACACTGACGGACGATGATCGAAAGCGTCTGCAGGACCTCAAGAAAACACCACACAATGCCCAGTCAATCATTGTGTTCACGGCCGAACTAGATATGCAGCAAAGCAGAAATCGACGAGGGAAAAGCATCGCTTCACGGCTTACCTCATTTCTACAGATAGTCCAACAGTTCACTCCCATCATTGATACATACATTCAGTCAAATCCTCATATCAGTGCCATCATCTGGAGCTCAATCAAGTTAACATTTATGGTATGTTTTGGGAGTGATAACTTAGGATCTGTTAACTAACCATTATTTTTGTAGTTTCTTGCAAACTTTCTATCCCAATTTCAATCATTCGTCGACTTGTTACAGGGTTTCGGCTCTCTATATTCCAGACTTGGACATTACCAGATTCTGTTTCAAGGATCAACTCGCCTCAGCGATTCGATCTGTGAATTTCACACGTCTGTTATAGTCTGTTGTGAGAATATCATTTCCCTTATCCGCCAATCCAGTAGGTAGAGTAAAACACCAGAGATTCTCCTAACGCTAACTTTTGTCCTTTAAGCATTGGCAAACCAAGTCTTGAAAGCCATCA
Source organism: Fusarium miscanthi (assembly GCA_014898875.1). Lineage (NCBI taxonomy): Eukaryota > Fungi > Ascomycota > Sordariomycetes > Hypocreales > Nectriaceae > Fusarium > Fusarium miscanthi. The sequence goes on from JAAVUA010000187.1 coordinate 137,706, forward strand.
CAGGCTCTTTTCAGACCGATATCCAAACCTATGTCGATACTGTCAGGGCAAAAGCCGAGAATGCGCAATGCGAGATTGAGTTGGCTAAAGCACAAGCTGATTTTCATGAGCAGCGGCAGCAGAGCGAGGAAAGGCAAAAGGCTTCCGACTATAGACAGCAACTCTCTGCGTGGGCAACAAAGTACAGCGCTGCCATGAAAGATTTGCAAGATCTCAAGGAAAAGCATAGTAGAGGTGAACCTATACACATTGTCGTTAGGCATTGAACTGACAATCCTTTCAGATAAGAAGCGAAGCAGGCTTATCAATGAGCTAACCTCTTATAATTTCATGCCAACATTCAACAGCATGCGCAACAAACGCCACATGGGCACCGCTGAATGGTGTTTTCACACACCTGAATACCGAGAGTGGGTTAACGCCAACAAAACAGCTGTACTCCATATTACAGGGAAGAGTGAGTCAAGGGAAACAAATATACACGGCACGTTCATTATCTAACAAGACCACTAGTTGGATCTGGAAAGACAATTTTAGCGTAAGTCCTGAGCCTGCTAGTGCCGCTAGTGCCTCTAGACTTGAAAGTATTTCTAACTGGATAAAGATCTTCAATTGTTGAAAGGTTGTGCTGTGCTTCAGTCTCTCGCCAATTCACCTCCTTCTTCTTCCTTCGTTTTGATGAAAGCAAAAGTCTCTCCTCGTCAACAGTTATTCTGTCTTGTCTCCAGCAGCTTTTGGCATCCCCGTTGATTCAAAATCTGGACTCAAGCGCCATGTCTGAGCTGGATGACTGTCTTCAACAGGCTAAATCATCGCTATTCTCAGCTGAGTCATTGAGGTTACTATTTACAACTGCTTCCAAAGCTTTGGATGATTGGTTCATAGTCATTGACGGCCTGGACGAGGTAGACGTTATAAGACAGATCGGGCTGTTGAAATTTCTTCGCGATGTCCTTGACCAACTCCCAGAACCCCACCGGATCAAGCTTCTATTGTCATCCCGCGAAACATCATCACGCGACATCGAACGAATTCTACCTGAGGTTACTCGTCTATATACTGGGCTGAAACCGACAAGCTCAGACATTCAGCTGTATGCTGAGGACATCATCAGGAACAAGATATCAACCAATGAGCTCATAGTCAATGACATGGGGCTAGTCAATGAGATCCTTGAAGCGATACATCGAAAGGAAAAGGGAATGTAAGTAGATGGTCCCATAATATCACAAAGGAGCCCGCTAATTTGGCACATATTATATAAGGTTTTTATGGGCTTTTCTTACGATCAATGATATCTGCACTCGGAAGTCTGATAAAGACATCAGAAAGGCCCTGCAGGACATCCCAGGCGACCTCCCCGCCACATTTGACCGCGCCCTAGGCCGTATAGCGGCAAATAAAAGCAACACAGCGATTGTCCAGGAAGCATTCACCCTGATTCAAGCATCCTTTGAGCCGCTAACCTTGGACCAACTCCGCGAGGCTCTCTCGGTAGAAATAGGACAGCAGACCCTTGACCACGACGATCTTATCAGTGGAATAGATCGGTTGCCTACATGGTGTGAGAATCTCATCTGTATAGAAGACGCAGATACAGTCCACTTTAGCCACCACTCGATCCAGAAGTATCTTCTCACCCCAGGCTCAGGAGACTTCAAGGACTTTCACCTGGAACGCGGCAAATGTGACCGATTCATGGGCGAGCTATGCGTCACATACATCAGCCTTGACAACTTCCAGAGCGCACTGGGATTTACGAGGAAATTCAATACAGATTACTCACATATGCATATCGATATGGGTGGGTTAGCTGAGCAGACAATCCGAACTGCAGCCGGAGATAGTATCGGGTCTTTAATTGGACGATTTACACTGGAAGCTATTCGGACTTCTTACGCAGCTTTACCTGGCAAGGTTCAATGGAACGGTTCTATGCTATCTTTGGTTCCCAAGCATAATTTCGGTCCCGCTACGAGTTTCAAAGAGTACACATTCTTTGAGTATGCCTCCAAGCACTGGTACAAGCATCAGCTGTGTATTGATTCGAATGTGAATGAGGCAACATGGAGAATACTAGGTCAGATTCTTCGCAGGCCCCGTGAATACTCCCAGGGCGAACCTTGGTTCCAGCCGGCCTGGACAAAAACTGTCAGTGAGATCATTGGCAACAATGTCCTGTTGTTTGGTCCCGGGTTTGACTCATATCGAGAAACTGCGGTGTCGCTGGAGACAGATGAGAACGGAAGACTCATGAATACAGCCACGCTAAGAGACCTTTGCCACGTTTTTATGTATGCCATTCAGAAGCGTAACGGGGGTCTTGCTTGCCGCATATTCATGTTGCTGGTAGAGGACTACAAGAGGCCAGCTAATCGTCGTCTTCACGGTTACCTCTCGATCATCATCAACAGGATGGCAGTAAACAAGATTCATCAGTTGTGCGAGAATCGGTGTCTCAGCCGTGCAAGACTGCAGCTAAGCCATGCTGACCTCGTCCGAGAACTGAGGGCGGCAGTTGCCAGTGGAATCTCATACTTTCCCCCGCTAGATCAGAATGAAGTACAGCAGGACTGTACATGTCTACGAAGAACTGAGTATCCCTTGAGAGAAGAGATGTGTCAGCTTCTCACGACTGGCTATCTAAGGTATGAGCAACCGTACCTTTTTCCGTTTGCTGTGCTGGCCGAAGAACTCGACACAGGTTCCTCAGTTGAAAGATTACGCACTTTAAACTATGACAAAAGACTCGACGTGGAATTGATACTCTCTTCTAAGACTCGCTTGGGGAGATCGTTCTTTGACATTTTGATCGAGGGGGCCTTGATTGACAAGCGGCGCATGCAGGTCTTCATTTCAGAGAGACTTCGTTCACAGGAGAGGCCTAGTGATCAAGATAATGGTCTATTTGGGCTCTTGGGGAAGTCAAATGAGAATGAGCACGTTCTTTTACAGCGCCAACTGGACAACACTCTCACTTTCCTTGGCACAGTACAGGCGGCAGCGACTAATGGTATAGAAGTCATTGAGAGTTCCCTGACGCAATGTTTAGAGACGGGAGGCTCCGTTCCACTGCATAAAGCGACCATTACACTTCTCTTCGACAAGATACTGCTTCAGAATCGCTGGCCAATGTCAATATGCCAGGGTATCGTGAAGGTATTCTTCGGAGAGTCGCTTCTACCTGGCTTTGAGGAAGCAAACGAGATGGTACTTTCTCGCGCAGTGCAGTCAAACAGTTGGGAGCTTGCTACATCCTTGATTGACATCCAACCTGTCTCTATAGACGAAAGGGAAGAAGTCAGTGACTTTTCATATATCAAGCACGCCCTACGGTGTAGCGACTGCCGGAGTACTGCTATACATGTGCCCAAGTCACGGAAAAAGTGGTCTTTTGACCTTAGTACGAGTCGGTATGGGTTATGTTCAAAGCATTTGAAGATTATAGGGAAAAGAACAGATGGTACACTCCTTTCAACGGAAGCAAAGGCATTATGGCGTAAACCAGACAAATGATTCTATTATAGATAGTCAAAATTGGAATAATTACATTGATGGCACTTTATAATACATAGTTTGTTTTCTGCCTCAGGACCGTGATTCCATGCGGCGTGTTGATGGTAGGCTAAAACACCAGTCTTGCTCAAGTGAATTTGTTCTGTGTACGTGCTGGGAGACGTCAACTACTCTTAGACTAGCGCGTATAACATGTCATTCCATATTGGTGCCTGGTATTTGGAGGAGAAGACTAATCCCATGAGGGTATAGATTGTTTCCCGATCTTAATTAGAAATCGCTCAACCACGGGTAATTGGCTCGCTCGTCTAGGCAGCTCCACCAAACCCTCTAAGTCACACTAACTACATTCCTAGAGTACTCCGTAGCTGACATATGAAATGAGTCGAGCCCGTGGAAGACACGGAAGACACGGTCGACTATTCTACACAGTCCTATCAACAAGCAAAGCGTAGCAATGACGAGAGTGAAGCCGGGGCAGCGAGTGCGTGCCAGATCAAAGAGGAGCCGGTCTGGCTGCTTGACCTGCAGGTGAGTCGACGTTGCTGGAAGCCAGAGATTTGAGAGTGCCAAGTACTAATGCGCAACGCAGAAGTGAGCCCCCAGACGTCAAGATTAGTACAGGTTGCTTACATCATCTAGTCCGTCGTGTCAAATGCGATGAAGCACGACCCGCATGCACAAGGTGTAAGGGGACCTCTGAGTGCTAGCCTAGGTAGAGCTGATGGTTGTGATAGGCACGTCAACCGGCCGCACCTGTGATGGCTATGAAGAAACAGCCTTGGAGGAGCCATCACAGGGCCATTCGCGGATACAGGCCGTTACATGCGGATACAGCAACCCCCAGGAAGCGCGCTCTATGCAATTCTTTATGGAGCGTACCCTGTCGCAATTGACCTCGTTCTTCCCCGACGAGTTCTGGGGGATCACCATACTACAGGTTGCCCAGTCCGAGCCCAGCATTTCTCACGCACTGGTTTCATTCTCGGCATCTCACGAGGCCTACACAAATGGGGTGCCTGGGACTAACATTACCTTTGCACTGAAGCATTACAATTTATCCATCAAGGAGCTTCGGCATTCTCACAGATCGCTGTCGCACGTCCATTTAGTGTCATGTTTAGTCTTCATTTGTATTGAGGTAAGCGTTACCATCTTGTAGATTTGTATTACTAGGTCGCTCACCATAAACAGATCCTGCAGGGACATACCCGAACTACAATTCGATTATTCGAGGATGGCCTTCGGATGATGAGCCAGTTCTATCAACTGGTCGACGAGTGCCGTAGTCAAGCCACCCACTTAGATGATATTCGGGACCACATGCAAGGTTTGTTCACCCGGCTAGCTCTGCAGGTATCTTTAGTAAGCATATCAGCCCATGTTGATGTGACTATGCTAACATTCTTTCATTAGCTGGTGGGTGGCATGAGGCCCGAACTTCGCCAAAAATGTATTCCCGGTCGCCAATTGATGACGACCAACACCAACTATACTTTCAATTCCCTACGGGAAGCCAAGGAAGCTCTTGCAGCTATATTAGCAGAACAGTTGGCAGAAAGAACAAGTTCTGTCCTCCCTATGTTCGCCAAGTGGTCCCAAGCGCTCGACAGATTCATTACCTCCCGTGGTGAAGCCGCATTTACTCCTAGCGAGCAGAGGTCCCTTTCCGTCATAGATCTACACCGCCGGTACTTCAACATTTCCTTACCATGGGCGAACAAACACAGCCACCAACTTGACAGCTACACCCGTGAATTCGAGGAGTTGGTAGACTGTGCTAGCCGAGTTCTGAGCCTCGAGGAAACAGACCATAAATCACAAACCGCCCCGGTGTTCCACCTTGAAATTGGAGCAGTGCCGGTTTTGTTTATGACGGTATCATGGTGCCGCGATCCTGTCATCCGTCGGAGGGCAATCTCCTTGTTGATGTCCAACCAGGCCCAAGAGGGCGTTTGGAGCAGCCTTCTGACAGGAAAAGTCGCACGTAGAATTATGGAAGCGGAAGAGGAAGACTTGGACGTGCATTCCTCCAAAGACGTTCCGGGTCCACGGAGGGTGACAAGTGTACTTGTATCTCTGGGACCGAGAGAGAGGGAAGCAACAATACGATACGGACTACAAGATAGAGAGTGGGAAGAGTCTATTGCTTGGTAGGTATCACATAGATGTATGTAACAGAAGATTCGAGAGATGAGTTCCTTTTCATGACTGAAAAGGAAGAAGAAAAGGCACCCTAGTGGAATCTATATATGCTCTATAGCAACTAAAATTCACGTTAGATGAATCTTAATTCACGATCGAATAGGTCCTTACTCAATCAAACTTTCAGTTACCCTCTGAGGGCGTGACTCGAGATACCTCACGTAACTGCAGCGCGGCATTTCGTTTGTTCCTCTGCCAAAACTTTGGCATTTTGGTCTCCTCTCTAGCCATGACGCGAGCCGGATGAACAACATTAAATGCTACCAGTGCAATCAGCATGGGTAAAGAGTCAAGCGCATACTGGTAAGCCTCGTGCCGTGGTATCTTGCTGTCAAAGCCTCCGGAGTATTCTATAAGCCGGAAAATAATACGCAGCTGCATCTCGTTAGTCAATGAGCTCAACGATTGGCTCTGCTTCTACTCACCACGATAAGAGCCAGTGCCACGAACATTGCATAAAAGAGCATCATTACAGACCTCTTGTGCGTGCCAGAGTCAAGGTCTTTGTTTGACCTCCGTAGTTGACGGAAGAGACGGATCCCGAAAACGGCGAAGAGGAGAATAAAAAACAGCTGAATCCCTACTCCGCCCATGTAGATATGCAAGGCATCTAGTATCTCTTGCCTTGTCTTCTCGTTCCCAGTAGCAGCTTGGGCTGCACCATAAACCTGGACAAAGAAGGCGATTATATCGAGTATAACGAAAACGAATCCGAACTGCCAGGCCTTGAGACCATACAATCGCCCTTTAGGCGTATAGCACCACACCATACGCCCAAACACCATGTAGGCAAACGCATTTGTCCACAGCGGCGCGACGAGGATGACGACGAACCATGCTGCGTAGTAGTCAAAGCTGGCTGGGTTGTAGATGCTGAGGGTGCGGAAGATGTAGGTGAAGGCCTGCCAGAAGGCAGACATTATGATGACCCAACAGTACGCTGAGCGGTAGTGGATAGCTTGGATGAGGTGGATGATTGTTGTGATGGCGAAGAGTACCATGAATAATATGGACGCTGCTGCGGAGGGGCAGAAGCTCCATGGCGTGTTTGGGTCTTCAAGAGCGTGACAGTTCGACATGGTTTCTAAGATGGCTCTTACTGGCCTGAAGTCAATAAAGGAGCTAACGTAGCCTGTAGAAAGGGTAATGAAATGAAAACACAAACTGACACGGCTCTTCTGCTGTACTTATACCTTTGAAGGGGTTATTACAAGATGGCAATTGCGGGTCCCCAGCTATGATCTGGCAGATATAATTGGCCGGCTCGTCTGGGCACCCTGTTGATGTTAACGCCAGTGCTGACATTACGTGTATACTCATTTATCTTCCCTTTAGGCATTAGCTTGAGGTTTACTAACTATTCTGGGTTCGAGCTGCAAATGAGGCTGCATACTGGGGGAAGATAATGCCATCTAGTCTAATAATAAGCAACTACATAAGGTTCTAAATGCCAAAAGAGCACCTAATAGCCTAATGTAACTTTTTAAGCAAGTCTAAGCGCCTTTTTATCTTCGTATACCTTTCTCATGACACGCTTAATGGTATGGATAGCATAGTTCGAAAGGTTGGCTTCTGCCGTTGTGAGAACGCTCTTAACCTGATCTGGTGTCCACATGAGGTTTGTGGATGTCGAGAACGATGCAGTCTACACTGATTAGCACTGGTATGTGCATTGGATCAAAACTTACCGTAGGATTGAAATCCGGGTTCAATGCGTTCGGCAGGAGCGGGCAGTAGATGATATACATGTCTTGCCCACTCTGCCTCATGCCATGAAAGACCCTGGCGTAGTGATCTATGTATCGAGATTCGACTTCCATTGCATGGCTCGAACACAGGGCTGTATTGCGCTGTGGGTTTGTGAACTCCCGCGTCACTTCTCTCAACTCAACGTCGAAGTCGGCTGCGAAGTGGTGCAGTCTTTGGACAGCTGCTCCTGTGTGGATGTCCGAAGATGCATCGAACGATATGAAAACGTCAACGCCTCGTTCTGGTCGGGCGAGGATATGATTTGGCAGATTGTTTGCCATGCCAGAGTCCATGAGTCTGGTACGTCCTTGTGCTTCCCACGGTGGCATGCGATGTGACTGCAAGGCCGCAGGATGGGGAACGGATTGGTCACTGCTATGTATACCTCTCTGGTGCTGATGAGAAACCCGTGACATGTACATAGAGTGTTCTGAAGTATGCTCTCGCATCCCCACAGGTCTTTCGAGTCCATAAAACGGATTCGGATCATGTCCGGCACGAATCGGGTTTCCCCAAAAGCCCTCGAACCGCTTCGACTGGAGTAGATTATTGAAGGCGGTGACCAATCGTGCCACCATTGTGTTCTTGGGTATGGTGACCAAGAGAGCCTTGATACACTCTGCCAAAGGACCCGCTGGAGCACTGGTGCACTGACCCAGCAAGAGCGAGAATGACTGCTCAGGACGACGGTCCACGGAATGTCCAGAGATGAAGGTTCGCCCCCATGCCCAGGTTGGGACGTAACGGTTGAGGTCCGGACTGCCGACCTCGAGAGGTGAGATTTCGAAATACTGGAAGAGCTTCTTAGACCGTCTGTTCACAGATGCTGTTGGATTTGCTTGATCGTTTCCTTCGACAGAGTCAAGCTGTCGAGGCGTTGGTTGTTTCTTGACATCCCGGGCCTTTGCGGATATTGTCTTTGCCTCGTATGAATACTTCGGCACACGCCTCACAGCTGCGAGAAGTGGCATTGGCTCCAGTCCCTTATCGATACCTGATCGGTGCCAGATCTTGGACCACTGAAATGTCGCTCTGCTCAGTCTACCTTTTGGTTCTCTTGACAACAATTGATACGTTGCCGTAAGTGTCGAGTAAAGGTCCATTATTCCCAGGCCAATGATGCTCTTCTGGGCTTTACTGACCAGGGGACCTATCAGAAAGTAGACACCTCTTTTACTCCGGGCGACCATGTTCAAGGCATGGATACTCATGGGGTGTGCGAGCTCACTCGCCACTGTGAGATATTGATCAATCAACCGTTGGGCATCATGTCGAGCAATGGTGTAGTACGCTGCAAGGGTCCAGCAGCTTCCACTAACGCCGGCAGTCCAGGTAATACAGTCCCATAGGCCATGCTTCTTGGCAGCTGAAATGAACCCGGCAAAGCCGTACATCACCTTGTAGCCTCCACCTGATCCTCCCAGCGCGATGAGCGGGACATCTCTAGGGTCGACCTTTTCATCTAGCGGGAGATCTAGGAAGTGATGCAATGCGTCCTCTCCCTGTGATGAAATTCTCAACTTCCGAAGCCCAATGAACTTTTCCTCTTCGTGATGCAGAGATGAGCCATGTCGGACACGAGCATCCCATCTGAGCTCAGGGTATGTCGCAAAGTCTGTCTCGTCCCTCTGCAGGAGTTTCTTGACAGTTGCCAAGTCGACAGCTCGTTGATACCATCTCTCAATGATGACTCTAGTTTTCTGAGAGAATGAGACTCTTGCTGGCGGCGAAGTCGCTAAGTAACGAGAATTGGTATCGCTCTTTTCCTTATGAAACGAAACCACAACTCGGCCGTTCCGAAAACGTGTTCTTGTATGAGTTACTCGGACCCGCGAAGAGACGGGCGTCGCTTGGACCAGGGAGACCAATGAGCAGAGACAATATGTTTTTGCGTATAAATAAGCTGGCGACTTTCTAACCGAAGTCAAAATGACCATTTTTCTAGCTTTCAAAGGCGCATGTTGAGAATGTGAAAAGAAATTGAGGTTTGTAAACAGCGCAGCTTGTATCGTATCGTTGGCGTCATTGCTGACTGATGTACTAGCTCCAGTAGCCAAACAGCGCTACCACGTGGGCGTTAGCCTCCCCTAAAGCTCAAAGGGCCAATTAGGGCGCGGTAATACAGGGTAGGTTTAGAGTATTATTCAGACTTCACAATTCGGCCAACTTCAATTGCCAATGTAGTCAAGATATTATGCCGTAGTTAATCATCAGTTTTCAAATGGCTCTGTCGAGATCTCATTCAAACTCACTACCTACTAACAGTATCGCCATTTACTGGATCGTTCCTCTTCCACCGCCTAACATTTGCACAGCCTAACCATCCTTCACACTCCCAATACACACTTTCAAACAAGTTGAGAGGTACACAAACATCTAGAACGTAAACTCCCATGAGTATGTAGTCACGTCATCGGTCTGAAAGAACGGTAGGGTAACCTGGCCGTTGCTAATAGTGTGGCCATAGTAGCCCAAATCTTGAGGAGGCCCCATCTCGCTATAGTGCTCGTCACTGCCCACGGCGAATTTCCAGGTCCTGACCTGAAGCGTTCCAGAAGACGGGAGACCCAACTCAGTCAGACCGGAGAATGTCACATCGTAAGTACCAGTGGTAGGTGGATGGCAGCCAAACAATACTCTAGCGGTGCGCTCTTCAGTATCCACCGTCGCATAAGCATCAAGCCGACCATCAGAAGACACAGAAGTCGAAACGCGCTGGCCAGTCATGTTCTGCGAGTAGTAGTTGTACACCCACCAGTCTCCGTTGGGAAAGTATCCTGTAGAAGCGTAGTCCGAGGGATCAGGCTTGGAGAGAAGACTAGCAGCTAGGTCGTGAAGCTCGGTGCCACTTAGCCAATTGCCACGAAGACCGATGGCATTATGGCGCTCGAGCTGAGAGATCCAGAATCCAGATCCGGCGGGGACTTGCTCATTGTACGTGGCGTACTCGTTGATGTTGATTTGGCGCTGGGGAAGACCGTATGTAGTGAGGATCTGTTGCAGGACACCGTAGCTGTACTCAAAGTCGGAGTCTGAACCGCTCTCCTCGTGCCATACGTATTGGTCGGGGATCGAATTGTTGTTCTTGACGAACTGAGCCCACTCCGTCCACCAGTCATTGGTTGTTCCTGGTTGGTTGGCGAGAGTTGGTCCGGACGTCAAAACGGCGTCTCCGAAGGCATCACTGGATAGTCAGTACATATTTCAAATCTCGCCTTCTCAGAGATAACCCAACACTTACTTGAACTGATGCCACCCGCGACCCCACATCTGAAGCCACTGGTCAATGCTGCGGCCCCAGAAGCAGCCTCCCTCTGGCTCGTTCCAGATATCAATGACCAACCCTTCCTGCATATTGTATTTCTTGATATTGGCAATGATGGCCTGAACAAACTCATCGTACGATGACCAATCACCATTATCACCTGGTCCTGGTGAGGTGTTGTTATTAGAAGAACAGTCAAACCCCCAGAGGTCATTCAACAACAAGACAAAGCCGCCATTATGACGACGCGTGACAATGTAGTTGTCGTGAGCGCTAGCAAAGCGATCCTGGAAGCCAGCTTCGTCATAGCTCCAGCCATGAGAGACTTGGGCACCTGCACCTCGGTTGTAGTTGAAACCGAAGCCGGAAAGAAGACTGTCTGGGATCTGGTTGACGTCGTCAGGTATGCCGTATAGAATACCGGCAGCGAGATGCTGAGGTGCGCCAGTAGTAGAGGAGAAGTCGATGCTGGGCCCGGCGCTGTCAGCAGCTACAGTACAGACAGCGACGAGGACTGAACAGGCCTTGATAATCCACATTGTTGAGAAGTTCTTAAAGAGAATGTTTGAATTGATGCTATTCCACAACACTTACTACAGTAGACACCCTCCCTTATATAATACGGCAGTCCATCCTTATGGTCTATGCATATTTCCTGGAGAACCTGGCAATAATACGCTGGGTAAAAGGTACGGCATCGGATAGCCGGCAATTGAGACCCTAGTAATGCGGGAGTTGTTCTTGTGACCAGTTTGCGGGGAAGATCTGCCGATTTCTTCGAGGCTAGGACGCAAGGCTCATACCATCACAGCGGCCAAACCATGCCTTTTAAAGGAGTCCGGTGGGATTTCCGGTGGGAGAGTTCTTATTTAGGAGTTATTGCAATTTTGTTTTCTGAACTTTCATTGAAACGCTTATATCTGATGAGATTACCCCAGACTAGCTATTCAGCCTGATTATGCAAGGAGATCGACTTAGTAAATGGGACCACCACTATTCGTACGTCTGCGATCAGCAGCAGTTGACGATGTGCCATCTACAGTGTTTTCCAATCGCGCAGATCCTCTGAATATCTCGGCAATATAGAATCAGAGTGCTCATTCAAAGTGTCTTCGTATATACATCGGCCGATAGGTGTCCCATATCAAACTCTATAGCTTTCCATGTAAATGTTTAATTACAAGAAGTATTAAAATATTCGGAAGTCATTCTCTTCTCTCCTATGCTAATTTCATTTATACGTAGATATACCTGTACTTGGGGGGCATTTATTAATCTGCTCTAACATGCTGTATCTTCTCAGAAAGCCAGCCTGCCATCGGCGCCTATTATTCATGATATAAATACCTTCTTATCACTTCAAAATCAGGCTATCGCAAAAAATCCGTCAGAATGTTTTACCTGCTGCATAGTTGTGACATCAGGTTTGCTTCGGGGTGAGCTAAACATACGTCATGTCCCGGTTACGTCATACATGGATCAACATCAATTTTCAGGGTATAAACTCACCGCCGTCAAGCCAAGCCTCTAGAAAGAAATCATCAAAACAAAAAACTCAATAAAATCATTCAAATGTCAAAACTCGTTGATGATGTCAAGTCAGGCCTAAAAGGCATCCGCGGAGCCGGCGACGCTCTCCGAGGCGAAGTCCTCGACGCAACAGACCAAGCCTTCGACACCAACCCGCAACACCCAGAAACTCTCAAAGACCGCGTCGACAACAGGACGATTGCTGAGAAGGGAAAGCAAGACATGCACGGTGCTGATAACATGATTGCCCGTCGCGAATGGCAACACAAGGGTGTTGAGCCGCCTGCGCATGTTAGACGACGAGAGAATGAGAAGCCATTGGCGGCGCAGACCGAACCTCTTTCGAGAACGGCGGCGCACGATAGGCCGAATGAGGGTTTGAGTAGGGAGCCAGAAATGGGGCATTTTGGGAGTAGAGGAACGGAAGGAGGTGTTGTGACGGACCCCGATGCGAATGTGCACAAATCTGTCCGAGATAGCGCTATCTTAGGGCCAGCGACTTCATGAGTGTCATTCAGGATACCTATGGCGATCCAAATTTCGGGAAGATTGCCATCTTGACTTGCAGCTCTGTTTAATATCTTTCAATCCATGTTCTGTTCTCAGACATCGTTATCACATCCTACTTTGCGACCAGGACTGGACCCTGCGGGTCACCAGTCTGTCTTGCGTTGGCAGCCCCTTCCGCGTACCCTAGATGACTGAACATGCGGCCCGATTCATCCACATCCAAACCAAGAAACTGAAATATGTTTCCTGCTGGCAAGAATACGGTTGTGCGCATCTTGTTGAAACTGCTCCCCATCCTGCTCGCAAGTGTTGTGATGCCGTTCACAGAAACTTGATCCTTAATATAAGTATGAAAGGTCGTCAGATAATGCCCCGGGGAAAGATGTTTCCAAAACCAGTCGTCCTCTTCAGATTTGACAAAAGCTCCCCAGCGGCCATTTCGATCTCCATCTTCGACTACCGCTCTTGTTTTGTTATCCTTCACTTGCTCTATTTCTGGAAGGTTCGTCGCCTCCTCGTCGATACTGACTAGCCAGGCCCCACCATCAGAAGGCTCCAGAATATAGCGGACTCTGTAAGCCACATCGACGTGTGATGACCGCTTTTGAGACCACTCAGGCACATTAGATCCAGCCTGACGACCTACTGGAGATCCGGTAACGATGTCAATGCCAACCCGAACGATGTTCTTGAAGCTGGCTCCCTCCTTCCAAAAACCTTCCTTCGGCCCGTGTAACGTTGCGGCCTCAATGAAACTAGGGTGTCGTTTTGCCTCTAGCCAGCCAGGGGGCACCTTCACATCGTGAACTTTAATACTTATAGTCAGCATTGCCTAGCTGGACGGGAAACGGAGATCCACTTGCATATTTCGGCATCATCGAGGAGGCCTTTCGGCATGGTCCAGTACTTGCTCCAAAAGTCGCACCTAATATCGACGTCGATGAACACTCGCCTTTTGTAGTCAGCGGGTAAAATAGCGTGTTCTCTGTTGGTCATAAGGTCGCTAGAGACTACAACGTTTACTGACGAGAACCCTTTTCAGATCTTAGCATAACGTTCAACACATCACCAAGCACTGACAGGCCTGGGTCTTACCTTCCAAGTAGTCTGCACCATACCACACAGCTGTTCCTTCCTGTTGGACGCCGCAAGTCTTGAAGTCAACTCTGTGAGTGTAGCTCGTCGCGTTAGGGCTCTCTTCCTTTCTAACATAGGACAGATAACCCTTCGGTACCCCCGGGTATGCAAAAGGTTTATCCTTCCAGGGCTTCAGATATTCCGACAGCATGGACTGAGGATCGAGAAACATTTCTGGGGCCAGGGTTCCTTGAACAAAGTTTTTCATAAAGATGTCTTGAGACAAGGCTAGAACCCCGTCACCACTGTTGGTCTTGGAGGCTCTGAAGAGAGTATCATTGATGGCAAACTTGCCCGCATTGACATCTGATTTCGGATCAACATGTCTAGGAGGCTGACGGTATGTTTCCATGCAAAAGTTGAGAGTGCCGTTCACAGGACCTCCCGGGCTTGGGGTTGTAGAGATATGGCAATTCTTAGCCTGAAGAAACTCTGGCGGTGGATAGATGACCTGTTCGTTCACGACCTGAGTGACTGCAGGGACTTGCTGAGAAATTCCGTATCCAAGAACAAACGGATTGTCGGCGGTTGGAAGGCCGTTTTCATTGCCTTTGATGCCTGTAACTAGGTCAGCTTGAAGTAATTCTCGTTTCTACCATTGTGGTATACCGGAGAAATGCCGTGAAACAGCCGTGATAAAAATCGATGCGACTCCCTCCAACTTGTCGTCCACGAGGCCGTCAGCATTTCTCAGTTGGAATGACTCAACAATCTCATCCTTGTTGAACAAGCACCAGAGAGACGAAACCATGAATGTTCGATTATCATTTTTCGACCACTTTGTCCACTCCTTCTTGATGTTATCCGGGAGGTAGTCTGGTAAGCTCTCATCCTTCGCCGGCTCGATGAGGTCTGGGGATCATTTATCAGCATGGGATACTAAACCTTCTCAAACACCACTAAACCTACCTTTCATGACGTCCACGATATCTGTTCGTCCCAGTTTGGCGACCCAAGACATTGTATAGCCAGTTAAAGATATCTTCTTGGGCTCGGCAATTGGTCGTCCAGTACTTGGATCGTCTTCTACGTCGACGTACTGGAAATAGCTTCCACGGGTGTCGTCAAGTTCAGTCTTTCCCTTTGGGAGGCTCAGGTCATCCTTGAACTTGATGAAAACCCGCACAGAGCAAAAGTCCATCTTCTTGTCCATTTTTTCCCGTACCTGTTCGGAGATCTCGGCCGTGGGGCCCCACAAATTTGTGAAGCTCACCGTTGGTGGCTCAATATGACCCTCAATTCCCTCCCAACGGTTGATTCTACCGTCGGGTTTCTTCAGGTGGATAGACAGGTCATGATTGATTAGGTATTTTGAGAGTGGGGGTGGGCCACTGAGTGTACTTTCAGTTGCAGCAAGTGGTTTTCTCACTTTCGTCCAATAAAGTAACTCAAGCTGTCTGTTGATGGCTTCCTCAGATATACTTATGACCATATCATAGCCTTTCAGACTCGTAGGATCCTCACTATTCGGTGCCATTTTTTGGATGACATAGGTAGTGTTCAGTAACAAGTATGTGGCCGATAATCTTGGTGGTAGCCTTCTCTTCTATGTCGCAGCCGTCTTCTTTATGTCACTTTATGCTTCGATTCACTTCACCCTGTCAAACACGCGGTATGTATCTTCTTCGAGCTGGTCGTACGATATACAGATAGCCCCCCATCTCACGGGACATGTGCTCCGCCTCAGTGAGAGAAATATGGCTGGCTGAAAATATTGATTCTAGAGTGCTCGATAGGTGGCTTGCGCATGGGAATTGAGGATAAACTGACCACTTGCTCACACCGCTAGTTGAAGATTCCCCAAAGAGTATGAGGACGGCAGGAAGCCTGCTGCCTGTTTCTGCACGATAGGTAGGGAATTCCGTTACTGCTGCTATTCTGTCTGAGGGTGGGGAATAAAAGATTACCCCCAAACCGGGGGATCGCCAGCGAATTTTGGTGTAAGGCAAACCTATCAAGGGTCGTGTATTTTTTCCAGCCAACGCCCGCCAAGGTTTCCCCCCCCTTGAAAATAGCTTGGGCGGGGACGCCACATTCTTCCTTTTCACACCGGTCCGCTTAACGGAGCATTGAGTGATCTATTGCCAAGCCAGCCAGTAAAATCGCTAGTCTGTGTGTTGCCACCAAAGAAGGTTACGCGGGCCTAGCGGGGGGGGCAAACGCTGTCGATGCTGTATGGTTGGAATTTGTGTGCACAGCTAGCCACATTATTCTACAAGTAGTCCATTTGCCAATACATCTCAGACACACATGAAGCCATTTATCCATGAGCTCACCAATTCGGCCATCTTGAGTGATGAGTTGGCCACGCAGGCGCCATGGCTGATCTTCTAGTTGTGTCTAGATCGCTCTGGGGTCGCAATGAGTCGAGAAAGTCTTGTCTTCAGCTGGCCACAATCATGCAAGGTGTTGATGTACATTCCAACCATACCTTGTCTCATGTTGATTACGATGAACATTTCTGCAATCCAAATTTGTCGTCCTCGAAACATTTTCTTTGGCCAGAATATCCCATCTGACAACGTACTCAAGTTCATCTCCCATGCCAACAGAGTATCTTGGAAACATACTACACTTATTACATTATGGCTGCTACACAGAAACTCGAGTTGATGCCGGTGATTAAAATTGCCACACAGATTCCTTTTTCGTCCATTGAGCCGAATGTCGTCCTTGAAGGCTCTATTGGCGCCGAGGTCGCCGATGACGATGCACCCAATATGCTTGAAGTCAAGACCTGCTCAGAGTTCCTTAACCATGTTGCGCCAAT
The DNA here is from genome assembly GCA_014898875.1 of Fusarium miscanthi. Lineage (NCBI taxonomy): Eukaryota > Fungi > Ascomycota > Sordariomycetes > Hypocreales > Nectriaceae > Fusarium > Fusarium miscanthi. The sequence goes on from JAAVUA010000187.1 coordinate 154,388, forward strand.
AGGTGTTTTGGCAGGCACGAAGAAGCTCAGTCTTGTACTTGACGATCTCGCGAGACCAACGATTCTGACAATCGGAGAGGATTCTGTACGTTCTGATTTCAATGCTCCTGTGGTCTCAACTAACTCATTATGCCTTCGATGCCGATTAGAGACTCTATTTCCTTCTTCATGCTGAAAACCCAGTTCTGGGATCAGAGCTTGTTGATATCACGACCCAGCTCGGAATGGACGTTATCGTCACAGCTTTTGACGCGTATGAGGACACTCACAAGATGGTGTTTATCGCTGCAGCTATCAAGTACCGGTCTGGAGAAACCATCATACATTATTCCTCTTTCAGCCATCGAGCTCTCAGGGCATCTCAGCGACAAGGCAAGCCGCTCCGAGAGGCATTGCAAGGTCAGAGGGGCATCTAGTGAAGCTTTCATACAATCTGTGTGCTGACTTCGACTCATAGGATCTCTAGAGTGGCAACCGGTCGTCAATAACGAGGGCTCAAAGGAGATCACTTCGATTGTTTGTGGTCCAACCTCACGCGGACATCCGTCAAGGGATGTATTCCAGATGACTGTGGGGTATTTCAAGACAAGCTCTGATAACAATTCTGATAGATATGGCTGACTTCTATCTAGTACTGCTGCGTCGGCAAACAAAGAGGGCTTTCCCTTTGTTGTTGACCCCTTTCTTCGCCCAGAGGCCCCTTGGATGCTTCAGCCTTTACCAAAAGCAAGCAAGCGCATTATCGATATGCAGCCAACAACAAATGGACTTTTGATTCTTCTCGAGCAGCCTTCTGATCAGGGAAATGCTTGTAACTTCCGTCAATTTAGTCCTGTTAGTGGGAAGTTCCTCACTGACAATCGGATTTTGATGACCCCAAGGGGCGAGCCTCGTATGACGTTGGGCAAACCTTTGACCATCTGCGGCTTTCAAAATGTTGAAGGGTGAGCTACCGGATCCATTACCGTTTCCATCTACTAACTATTTCGTAATAGTGAGACGGACCTTCTGGTAGGAGGAAGTGAAGGCCTTGGATTTTACGACTGGCATGCAAACACCGCACCCTCTCAAATTATACTGCGAGAGAAAACCATCACTCAAGTAGTGGCTTCTGAGAATCGCATCGAGAAACCATCGCCTCATGTTGTTTCCAAGATCTCCATTTTCGCAGTAACAGAGAATGGTGAGCTGCACTTCGTTGAGGGAACGAGGAATCAGAACAATGATGTCACTCTCCGAACATCTGGTCTACCAATCAGGAAAGGAGTTCAACTAGTATCGTCACAATACAACCCTATCCGAAGCATATGCGAATTAGTGTATGTTACTAAACAGGGGAACCAAGTGCGACATCTACACCGGGACGATGATACATCTTTCTGGACTGACACACCTATCCTGTTTCAAGCAGCGGAGGCAGCAAGAACCTTTCCAGCCTACGTTACCACTGTGACTCTGACAAGTCAACGTGGCGAGCCAGTACCTGGAGGCTATGAAGTTGAGCTTCGTGGTGATCCGACATGCGTTCTTATCGATGACTGCAACTACTACCTCGATAAGCGTGGGCTTCGTGTCCCAGTTGATGATTTCGGAAGTCTGACGATAGTCATACCTACTGAGGCTGGCTTGGACTTTCCCACAATCACCTTAGGGATCGTCGTTAACAATGACGTTCAAGATACCGTGGAGCTTGATCCGGCCGCGAGAGTCAAGAAGAACCTTGGGAAATTTGGCAGTGCCAAGGATCTCCTAAATGCCAGATCAAGCACAGGTGAACTGATTTTTAAAGATCTTTCCAATGAAAAGGCAGAAACAGCAGCTAGTCTTATGAGAGGTCTCCCTACAATGATGGCCGCTATCCAACCAGATCAGAATCTCGTTTACAGCCAGAGTGCTGAACAACCAGCCATATCTAAGCATTTTGGCGATGAATCAAATCCCACGCATAAGAAGACACAAGGAGACAATTTGTTCAATGAAGTCCTAAGGATTTGGGATGATTTTGTTGGTGATTGCTGCGAGTTCATTGAGCAAGTCAGTTACAATGTCTCCTTGGTCTACTTTAAGGTATTTGGGCCTGCTGTCGAGTTCTTTCTCACTATTTCCGGCAAAATCATTAGATTTGCGGTAAAGTCTGTGCGAGTAGCGCTTAAGACAGTTGTGCAAGGTGTCGGCATGGTAACAGGGCTTGATACCAGCGGTTTTCTAGACCTTTTCGGGCTGAGTGACGACACTGAAGATATTTTGAAGACTCAACAGGTATGGTACGCCATCTTGCATTATGAACTCTCTGACAGTTATAAAGATACTTTCCAGATGTATGGAAACCATGATGAAGAATGCGGAAACATTTGTTACGACAAATGAGAAAGGTCTCCATCAAGTGGTCGGCGACCTCAGGGCAGAACTACAAAAGTTGATCCCAGACAAGCGACCAAAGTTCAGCAAGCTCCCGGAGGAAAATCCACTAGGCTGGCTCTTAGACCATCCAGTGACTGCTATTATTCGTCGGGTCGTGGGGCTAGGCACGACACTGACCAATTCTGCGATCTCAGGCATCGCACGGGCATGGCAGGACGCTATGCAACACAGGTTTAAGGTGCCAGATCTGAGTGGTATTGCCACTGCGCTGCAGGAAGCAATCAAGGAGATTCTTTCTTCGGGTCTGACACAGGTTATGGAACAGCTGGCCGAGGTATTCCAAACTGTGGGTGGAGTACTCTCAAACCCAGAGGAGGCTTTCAACCTGCTTGTTACCTTGTTAGGAAACTCTGCGTGGAGGATCTTTGATCTACTATCTCAGATATTGTTTTCTGTAATGTCCGCCATGCGGAAGATCCTTTCAACTATCATTCATGCGGCAGGGGAGGAATGGCGCATACCGGGCTTGACAAGTCTCTGGGAGGAGTTCTCAGGTCAGAAGTTCACCATCTTCAACTTCATGACTTACTGCTGTGCCTCAATCATGAACAAGTGGTTTATGGCAGTCTATGGGAAGCTTCCAGTAGAGGTCTTAGGTGATTTCTCAGACTCATTGACTCCAGCAACTCCTGAAGACATTGATATCTACTCACTGGCCAACTTAACCAGCTATACACAACCACCACAGCCCGTGCAGAACACAAACAATCCGGTGAGCACTTCAAAATCCCTTTCCCTTGGGGTTGCACTTTCCGATCTTCCTTTCTAACGATTCAACAGGAAGTAAAGTCGAATCTAGACGGTCCTAGACCCGAAGGTTTTCATCATTCAACTTTCACTGAGAACCTACTTTCAGTCGCTTCATCTGATAGTAACAGGCCAAATACGACGACCAGCATTTCCCCGGATACGAAAGAGCCAGAAGTTTTATTCCAAGCTAGTGACATACAGCCACTATCCCTCTTGGAAAGCCCATTCGAAAGGATGTTAGACGGCCCACCCGTCGACAGGCATATGTCTGCCAAGCGGCCGGTAGTTGGCTCAATTAGTCGGGAAAAGGGGAATATTGGTGGCAATTCAAGCGATGAAGAGCTTTTAAGAGCAGGCAAGGCTCGCTATGATTCCGCCAAAGCATGGACTGGATTGATTGGTTCCATTGCGCGTTGTTTCGCGTGTGCCATGGAACTCCAACAACTTCGAAGCAAGGTTCGAGAGGAGAGGATCTCGGGACAGAGGCCAGAGTATCGCTATGGGATGCCACAGTTGATCCAAGCCATTTGCGGCATTACTCAATTCGGATCACACGTTGCCTGGCTCATGGAATACACGAAGTTCGTGCGCTTACCTGGCAATAGTCTAAGCGAACAGGTTTCAGCAGGTCATCAAAGAATGGTCATATCATCTGTCATATCAATAGCTGGCAGCGCCATCGGCTCTCTATTTGCTCTCATACATAGTGAGGGTATCAACGAGATAGGGGTGATGATACTTTGCGGTGCGACTTTCCTTGATATTTGGTGCGTCAGAATCCCAGATGGTCTTCATAGTACTGAGGAAGGTGTCGAGGTAGTAAGTGAGATGAGTGCGAGCGTATTTGGGATTGGAACTTGTGGTTTTGCGTGGAAACATGCTTACAAGTATGCCCTGGTTACCTGTGGTTTGGATGCATTCGGTACATGTATTGCTGTGTACGTAAGTTCTGCTCACCTCATACACTAGACTGGGCGATCTGGTTGAGCTTTGGAGAGAGATAGAGCTCCCCCTACCGTTGATTCTTTTGTTGGCTTTCTATGAAACAGGGTGACTCTTGAACTACCTGTTTGATGTCGGATAACACAGCGGGGGGGTCATTATTTCAATAGATAGAAGTCCTACCCAATATAATTTCACACTCCCCCCCCAACTCGAGATCAACGTGATAGTGCAACGCACTATTTAAATGTACGACTTAGCAGCACCCTCATACAATCCCCCAAAAGCCCCATACCACGTATCAATAGCGGTGGCCGCCATACCTGCTCCAATCGTATCATCACCCTTCTCAAACTTGGGCACAATCTCTCCCATAAACTCCTCCATCGTCAGCGTATGCGGCGCATGTTCCTTCTTATTATCATCAGGGTTCTCCCTCTCACGATGAAGATTCGACTCCACCATCGGTGGGGCAATCTCAACAACGCGAATGTTGGTCTTCTTTAGTTGAGTGCGGAGATTCATGGAGAAGAAGTGTAGCCAGGCTTTGGTTCCGTTGTACACGGGGTTTATGACCGAGAAGGGGATGTAAGCGAGACCGCTGGTTATGTTGACGATGAGGGCATTGGGCTTGGTTTTGAAGTGAGGGATTAAGGCAAGGGAGAGATGCATTGGTCCGCGGATATTGATGTCAATCTCCTGGTCGGCCTTTTCGAGAAAATCATCGTTCTTTAGAACGTCGATTGGACGCTGAACACCAGCGTTGTTGATGAGACAGTCGAGCTCAGGGTGCTCGCTGGTGATTTTCTTGACGAAAGCGGGAATATCGGCTGTCTTTCCAGTGTCGAGCACATAGTAACCAGCAGCACCGATTTCCTGAGTCGTAGACTTGAGGTTCGACTCAGTACGTCCAGCAAGAAGAACCTTTTTGCCCTTGGAGATCAGGTACTCGGCTAGTGCACGGCCGATACCGCCGCCTCCACCGGTGATGACGGCGCAGTTGAACGAGAGACCATTTTGCGACATTTCGACGGTTCTTGAGATCTACAAAAATCCAGGTGATGGTATTATGAGTCTCTGTAGTGAATAACACGATTATTACGCGTAGATATATGCAGAGGGCTGCGGAAGTTCGGCACTGTAGTTGTACCAGCGGTGGAACTGAGAGATGTTCGCGTCATAGCCACTAACTCCAACTACAAAAGCGGCTAGTGATCCGGACCGACGACCACTCGGTCCACAATAATCTAAAGTCCGATAAACACGTTGTGTCCGATAGCGATTAACGAGTCGATAACAACGTAAAACCGACAAGATTGCGGATTTACATCTATTTTCTAAGCCGAACCCGATCCCGGCAAGAAATTTATTTCATCCATGCAGCAATGCAAGCCTCCCTAATGCTCATATCTTTCCTATATCCTCGCATAGAATCTTTGCTATTTTAAAGTCCTGCTCTATTGCAGGGCTGTAAAATGCTCCGGCTTCGAGATAGCCTAGAGCGAAGAGTGTCCATTTTTTGTTGACGTCTGATACGATGTCGCGGATGTACGGGTATGGTGAGACGCTGAGGGCGTATATGACGCATATCTGGCCGAATATTCTGAGATCTGATTAGAGTTGGTATGAAAGAGAGGGAGGGGGAGTGTTACTGGCCGCAGACGAAGAACTTGAGAGGATTGCAGCTCCTCATTGTGTCGGTTACTTGAATTACTGGCGCCCAAGAGAGAATAGCGCCTATGGCATCGCGACATTTTCGGAGGTGCCCTTCGGTTAGAGAAGCTGGTCTCTCTAGGGCTCGGTGGCTTTCAAGGTCAGTATTCCGAGGACTACTGGAAGAATTTCCTTACAGCAGAGGTCGACCGATGTGATATCTCGCGACAAAATACCGAGCATGTAGCCAAGCTGTCACAAGTGCATCAGAGGGGCACTCGGCCTGCGTCAATGGAGACTTTGGATCAAATTGAAGCATAGGCGGAAGCCGTTCCCTCCATTGCTCTAGCTGTCTGATAAGTTCATCCTCAACAGGCTCAGGCGGATAATCCGCCGTTGGATCTGCCAAAATCAGCATCACTCCCCTCCCAAGAGTATCAGAACTTACTAAAGTGAAACAAACTATTCCTCGCTCTCGTCAAGATAAGCCGATGAGCAAGCTGTGATAAGAAGTGATAGTGAAAGAACGGATCATCACCTGGGTATCGAAATGATCCAAACGATGCAATGTCTTGAGCGGATATGAACTTTGGTAGAGCGATGTGTTCTTCGAGATGCAGGGAGTTACTGGGAGGGAGGTTGAGTTCTTGGGATAGGACGGCTTCAAACATGCTTGTTATCCAGAATAGGCGGGATTGCATGTCAAGCATCCACTCATCGCGGTCTCGCGATAAGCTAGAAGAGTTAGATGGGTTTGGTATATGGCAGGAGATGTCTTACTTGTTCCAGAAGTAGGCGCTGCATGCGCTCGCTTTGCTGAGCATAGCCCACCAATCGATTGGTCTCAGAGCCTCAGCGTAAAACAATCTGTCAGCGTTAGCTTTCGTCCCGCCTCTTACCCGGCAATCATACCCTGATAGAAGATAGAACTGGCAAGCTTGTAAATCCTGCTCGCACATCAAGAACCCGAACCGTTTCCTCGCCTCGTTGAAAAAGTCCAACCCCGGCATCTCCGCATCTTGTCCAACGTACGGGCTCGACGCCGGCGTCCCAGCAAACCCCGCTTCCTGGAGCGCCTTCTGTCCCATGGATCCTAGAGCCATAACCACGAGAACGATGCAGCTCTCAATGCAAATTCCAAAGTTTCCGTCAATCGCAACACCAAGCGTGCGCTGGAAATACGTCTTCTGGTCCAATATCGGATTCGCCAAGTTAAAGGTCGTGAAATAAACATCAGATAACTGCTTCAATGTCGCGATACTTAGTTTCGAAAGCCAATCTGATGAGATATCCACCGACGCAGCGTGCGGGAGCTTCGGACGTGAAGCTTCAAGGCGGGTAGAGTATGTACCGCCTTGCATCTGACACATTAACTTTACAGACTCTGGAAGCGCAGATTGAATGGCTGGCCAGAATAGGACTTGGTGCGCGCTGAATGAGATAGCGGGATTGGGATCGGCTGTTGCTGCTGGTGAGTCGATCGTTTCGTGGCGGAGAAAGGATGGGACACCGAGGACTTCACTTGAGTTTGCGGGGGATCTAGGATTGAAAGGTCGTAAGGCGGTGGCGATAGAGCGACGTTCTGTGGGATTTGAGTCATGGGGCTTTGAGTCGTCGATTTTACCTTCAATGCGACGGAGGATGTTGACGATCATGCCGAGAGAAGCTTCATTCCTGAAGCTGTGAGTCTTAACGTTTCGTCGAGGGAGTATAAAAGACCTACCGCGTTGCTTTTCTTTGTGTGAATTTGCATTGAATGCCGAGGGACTTGCAAAGCCCGCATGGGAAATCTTCATCACATCTTGTCTTTTTCTGACGACAGTATTCACATGCCTATAATATCTGAGTCATCAGATCTCCGATGAGACGGTAGGGAGCCTACCTGTCTGGCGATGAAGCCTCTCTGTCTTTTCGAAGGAGGACCTTCATCTGAGCCCTGTGCCTCTACGGCAGGGCTTTCGTCTCGGTCTGCCATGTAAGATTATTGGTGTTGTTGATGAATTGTAGTGCTGTCCGGGGAGGAATGTCAAACTCCGGCTGTGGCACGTGCAGAAATTTTAATAATGCTTCGATAGATGCATATCTCACTTACTGCATACAGGTCGAGTTCACTGTCATCTTTATTTCATCCAGTCAGCGATAAACAGAGTAATGGCTTCGTGTATAGTGAAGCAGACTTATCAATTTATTTCCAAGTAAATCAATTCATCCCCAATGTAAGCTCTTTAAAATTTCTCTATCCATTAAAAATAAGTAGGTGAAACCAAGATCCCGCGAACGATCGGCCGAGCTTAAACTCCGTAGAGAACTCTATACAACGATCGAGGGCTTACTATCCTCCAATAGCATCTCGAAGTAAGTTACCATCCAGGGATGGTGTACCGCCGTCACAACCACCGCTTCGGTCACTTATCTCAGTAGTTATTATCGCCAGTAACATCCCCCTTTAACAGAGCACATTAGCATTGTCACAGCAGGCCAGGATTGAGAAATCAAAACGGAAACCACTTACTTACTATAATACGTCTTAGTAGTATCACAACCAGCTGTGTCTGGAGGTTTTGAGACTAAAATTTAAATTTAGTTCCTTATTTAAAAATAATCAGAGGTTAAATAATTCTTACCTGGCAACTGAACTTAAGATGTCAAAAGAATAAGAGTTTTAACAGATATAGTAGCAAACTTTAGCTTGTGAACAACCGCCAGTCCCTGATGTGCATTGTTTGCAACCGCCGGCGACTGTACACTCCCAGTCTGAATTACAAACCCAGGCGTCGTTATAAAGACACTGCTGACCACGGCTCACTAAAGTCGAACCGTCTCCGGAAGACCGAACGTCGAGCTCTTGATGAGGGGCAGCCTGAGCAAGGTGTGTAGCCAGGAAGAGTAAGAGACCCAGCTTAAAGGTGTAGGAAATCATGTTCGAAAAGTGGCGACTTCTGTTTAGTAGATGGTGCGGTTGTAGAAAGACAGTGGCTTGGGAAAAGTAGGAAACATCTCGGGGTCTTATATTCCTTGGGTATTAGCCCTGCATCTTTGATTCGGAATATGAGAGGGGCTAGTTGTGAGCTGCCCAGCCTTCTCTGACTGGTCAGATTGAACCCACTGCGTTACTTAGGTAGCTTGATAAGGTCAAACCGACCGCCACTTCAATTGAAGAAATTAAGGGTCTTTTAATCAAGGTGGAATGCTCGTTGTGACCAATCTGCGCATTGTATAACAAGAGGGACTAGTTTAGGCCTACTATAAAGTTTGAGAGGAAAGTTAAATATACAGGCTGCAGGGGGCAGAAATATATTAAAGTGGTCCCGCACTGTACAAAGGCTGCTACTGACTTTCTAAGAGGGCAAAAAGAGGTTATTCCCACCTTTTGAGATATCCTGATTTATTGCTGGAGGTCTTGAGATAGGTATCTATTAATGTATAATACTTGCTACTTAGTGGTGAATATAGCTTATCAGAGGTATGGGTTCGTAGTGATCTACAATGCGCGATTCATTTCCAACCCCTAGAGCCCGTAGACCCATTTTCTCCTAAAATCATCTGATCCGTGCTGAGCTAGGTACTTGGCAATGACATTACTGGAGGAAAAATGTTTCTCAAGGCGTTCGTTCCACATTATCTTGGTCAGTCCAGGCTTCCTCGTTGGCTTCGTCGTTTTGTATCCTGCAATACTTGGCAGAATTCTCGCTATTGTCATCGTTAAGATTGCGATCCCCTGAGAGCTAAGCTCGCTGGCATTATCAGCGACGGTTTTTCCTTTGCCAAATCGACCCTGTACTAACCTTGATGATGATTAGGTCCTGATTCTCTTCTATGCGCGCTTCGAAGGCCGCCCTGACCGCGGCGCATCTTCAAGCCAAAGCGCTGATAAGGCGTAAGGGATATTTGCTGAGCTTGAAGCCTCGCCGGATTGCTCGTGTATAAGTATCATTTATTGTATATATAGAGATGCATGTGACGACGTGGATTTCAGCCGTCGTTTTGGCTGCCCCAGAAGGGGCTCTCAATGAATATTAACTTTTAAGATAATAGCCTACCATACGGGTCTTACCGTTCTTATTCTGGTCTGTAATACACGAGCAATAATTCAGTGCCTATTAAATCAGACTTATGAGTGTTCTGTCGGGTGCTCTTTTATACTACCGGCATCAATTCATCCTCATTGTAAGGTCTTCACGATCTTTCAGCCCGATTCTCCGCCAGTTCCATTTCCAACTCATTGACAGCAAACACCAAGTCCTCATTGTATCTATTAGTCTCTTTGATCTGATTCCCCAAATCCTGAATGATGAGTAGTGTCGCAATGTTGAGCGTCAGCCCAGACACGTATGCAAGCGGAATACTAGCCGCTGGACTCCAAGCATATGTGACAGCGCTCGCGACACTCGTCAGCAATGACAGTGTGAGCATCGTGTAGAACGTCTTGGGAAAGCTCGTCTTGAGCTCATCCTTCTTGTTCCTGTTGAATAGTGGTTTCACGATAACGTACAGGCCAGCGAGTGACGAGATGAACTGGCTGAGCGTTGAGTAAAAGTTGCTGTCTAGTGCAGGTAGCGAGTCGGGAGATCCGCAGAGGATGGTGGAATAGATGGTTGGCGGCATCGCGGCGGCAAGGATCAGAACAACGGGCGATTTGGCAAGTCCAAAGAGGCTTGTCCAGTGATTCTCACGTGCGTCAGGGTTGATGCTAAAGCGCTGTCGTAGCTTCGTCAATCGCTTCTCCTTAGGCTTGGTAGGGCCACTCTCCGCATGGACTGTAGTAGTGTTGCCATCTCTCCCGAATGACGTCCTCTGGGTAATGCCACCAGATGGAATGTTGGAGCCGCTCGACCATGATTGAGCACCAGAAGAATTGATGAATGGTGAGAGGTGTTTGGGACGTTCTAGTGAGGAATTAGTAATGGGCAAAAGGCGAGCCAGGGTCTGTAAACACAATCTTACCTTGATCGACACGCAATTCGTCGATTCTCGCCACACATGCCGCCAAGTTACCCTCGAACATGTCAAAAGCGGCTAGGATGTCCGACAACAAATGTACCAGAGACGTCCCAGCCATGCTATCAATCTGCACAAACGCCTCTTTGACAGAGAGGAAAACAGCATGAATATGTGCAATGTTGCTCTTCAAGTCGCGAATCTTGTCGTTAAGCCACTGGTAATCCTTTACGTCTTTCCTCCAACGTTCAAATACAAGAATCCATTGATATCTCCACGAGTGGCCAAATCCATTTTCCAAGTTGCCCAGCATAGATGGATTCCCTGAATACCACGTCATTTCGGGTACTTTTCCATTGTCATCGAATGCAGATAGTGATGCCAGAAGATTCGTTAAGGAGCGGCACTGTAGAATGACAAGAGGAAAGGATATTGAAATGCATAATTCGGCAATCTCCAGTCGTGCCTCCTTCATAGCTCCAAAGACTTTCAGTATGCTGATGGCAGCCGTGTCAACGAGAGTCGGGTATTTCTGCTGCAAGGTGCTCTTTGCCTCATCCCGGACTCTCTTGGCTTCATCGGTGTTGCTTTCTGCCAGGAGAGGGCTGGTTTCGATTCCGATTGTATTGGACATACTCCTCGAGATTTTCGTTTCCATCGTTTTCAGTCTAACCAAGTAAATATCCAAATGGGAAAGCTATCTCTTGGCATGAGCATCATTTTCAAGCTCTTGAGGCTCCCCGCTCGTGCCAGTTGCCTTGCGGCGCATACGTGCGCAAGGCAGATTAAGGCGAACACAGGCGTATCAGCGTGCAGACGCCACCGTTACATAGCTGCACATCTTCCACTTCACCGCCTGCATCGCATAAGAAGCGGCGTTGCAATATGTAAAACATGATCTTGCTTATTGGTCACGCGTTATCGATTATGATAAGTCCTAAAGCCACGGCGGCTACCGCGCACATCCCTTGGCCCAATCACAGGATCAAAGTCTGTCCCCAAGTATCTAGCAGATTTTCAACCATAACTGGTGCTTTATTTCGGTTTCCTAGAGTGTTCTCTGTCTACAATAATATATACAATGCTTCGGCTCCACATTTATGCCTTTGTTGCAACAACAAACAACCGAGGAAACGGCAAGAGAACCTTTCCATCTTTCTGTGCCGTATAACCCTTCTTCAACTTGTTCAAATAAGTCTCAATGAAGGCTTCCTGCTCAGACTCCGACAACGGATCGAGATATGGTCGAAGGCCAGTCCCCTTGACCCACTCAACAATGCCCTCATGGTTCTCCATAACATGCATGTAAGTCGTCTGCCAGATATCAAGATCAGAGCATAAATGCTTCAAACCATCCCAAATCTCAGTTGGCGAAGGGAATTGGTCACGAGAGTAGTTGGCAGCTTTGAGTTTCTCCGTCCAAGGCATGTTGGGTGTCTCCGCCGTTTCTCGCATCAAATTGTGGCTTGGCTCTTCAAGATTGAACGGGACCTGGAAAGCAAAACTTCCACCAGGCGCAACATGCTCAAGAAGCTTTTTCACAATCTCAATGCGTTCCCCATTGGGTAGCCATTGAAAAACAGCGTTGGAGAAGAGAACATCAACAGGTTCCTCAGGTTTGTAGGTTAAGAGATCAGCGACCTCAAACGAAACATTGGGAAGAGTCTGTTTCGCCTTCTTGATCATGTCAGCTGATGAATCAAAACCTGAGACGTGAGCATTGGGATAGCGTTCGGCTAACACGGCGGTTGAGTTGCCAGGGCCGCAGCCAACGTCCACGACGCGCTTGGGGGATGTATTGGGAACATGGGCTAGAAGGTCTGTAGAAGGGCGAGTGCGGTCTTTGAGGAATTTGACGTATTGGTCTGCGGACCACGTGTCTTTTGCTTGAGCCATGGTAGCTGAGAAGTAACGTTTAGGTTGAGTGAGGGAGGCAAGCAGATGACGTCGTGATAACGAAGCGACGCGAGACATTATCAATTGAAGACTTGTTGATGGGAATGTGAGTCTAGAGGGTATTATTTAGTTCTTGGCATGAAGGAGACAGCGGGGATCGTATTTATATTCGTATCTGGCGAGTGTCGTGGCTGATGATATTATTCAGTCGCGTGCCATTTGTCGGACTGGGATTGAGTTTCCTGCGAGATTGATGACTTCAGCCGAGTCGGACTCCGACAGCCAAACCCGAGAGAGTGGGACTACCTCGGTTCAGAATCGGGCTATCGGATGTATTCTTCGGAGACGAGCTGGACCTCGTGAAGAAATAGAATTTTTACGGCGATCCTCGTACAATAATTTAGAACTTTTGCAAGGTGTATGTATGTGTATTAGACTGGGTATGCATGGTTGTGGTGGTTGTGGATGCTGTCATGGGTTGTCAGTGTCTTTCTGCCCTTTCTGCCCCATTATAACGTATCAGGTTCACCAACCAGGCAAAATGACAGAAAGTGTCACGGTTGTGAGATCGCGGTTTCCTAAGGCAATTAAAATATATGACATTCCAGCAGATTCAAACCTGTAGAGAGGGACTCCATTGGCCAAGCGGTCCAGAGTCGGAGCAAATCTATTGATAATATTTGTAAGCCCACCCACCAATCAATCGAGGCCCAGCTCCGCGGAAGCATGTATATTAACAGGCTTCATCACCATCTCGAGCCAGGAACTTGAGTGCATTATGACAAATTAAATTATCCATTGTCATGTGTTTGTATTTGTCAGGCAGTTCCGCGCTCATGAATGTCATTGAGTCTGGCCATTTCTCAGACAGAGTAGTAATCAATATTATTGTAGGCCTGTTGTTGATGTATTTAAAGGGGTTGAGGTCTGCAACAAAATATCTATTCTACAATAACTTATCTCTGTTTCAATCTTATACTATTCAAAGCTCAATCTGTTGCTTTTATCTACCATCGATTTTTCAAGACGATATACCTTGTCGCAATGTCAGGAATAAAGCCGATCAAAGTGCTAGGAGTCCACGGGCCCAATGCTGGCAAGATTATCCTCCTGTGCGAGGAATTGGGGTTACCTTATGAGACGGAAATCATCCCTCTCACCGACGTCAAGAACCCCAAGTATGTCGCCATCAACCCAAACGGGAGACTGCCTTCTATCCAGGACCCAAACACGAACCTCACCCTCTGGGAGTCAGGCGCCATCATTGAGTACCTGACCGAGACCTATGACAAAGATAACAAGCTTAGCTTCACTCCCGGCACAGCTGAAGCCTATCACGCCCGTCAATGGCTCTTCTTCCAGACCACCGGCCAGGGTCCATACTACGGACAGGCGATGTGGTTTATCATCTATCAGCCACTCCCCGAGGCTCGGGAACGCTATGTCAAGGAGGTCAACCGTGTAACTGGTGTGATGGAAGGGCATCTGGCTAATCAGAAGCCTGACGCGGACGGAAACGTCTGGTTCCTGGGTGGAAGGCTCTCGTATGTGGATGTCGCTTTCTTTACCTGGCAGCATACAGCCGAGCCGCGAATTCCGGATGAAGAGTTCAACCAGGATGATTACCCTCATGTCAAGAAGTGGGATGAGAATATGCTCAAGCGTTCGAGTGTGCAGAAGGTCTTGAAGCTCCAGGAGGCTAAATAGAAAATAGTATTGGAAGGGAGATCTTGCTTTGAACAGGCTAGTCCCTGTTATGATAAGTGATTGGGAATGGGTAGATATTGCCTCAATGTTGAATGCTTATAATAGTCTAGGAAACATTAGGTCATGTTTCCCTGGTTTTAGTTGTTGATTTTTTGTTAAATACAGGATACCAGATATAAAGTATATAATAAAAACTAAAAGCTAAAGTTTTAAATTTACCTGTCCTTAATTTAAATAATTCCTCAATAAGGTCAATAAATAATAAATGAGATTGTAAAACTCTTCACGTCGAGTTTAGCTACCCTATTCGTCGCATTGTCACGCGCTGGGACGCGTCGAGAACTTCACCGCCGACAGACGCGAGCCAATCATCAACGGTTCTGGCCGCGTGGCCTAATGGCTAAGGCGCTAGATTTCGGTCTCCAGCTCCCGAACTCTCTAGAGATTCCAGGTTCGACTCCTGGCGTGGTCGACAATTTACCAGAGCTAATCTTTTTATTTGTAAATTAACTCTAATTGTTTTTTTTTCTTTTTCTTTTTAATTATGAGCAGAAATTAAGTTATAAAACAATACTTAATTAGTACTATTAGATGATAACAGACTCTAATTATAGATTATACTAATAATATATAAAATCACTACACTATAGCCAATACATAATAACCCAGCTGTAAGTTGACCTCCTCTGATAACGCATCTACATGCGTGCTGCCTCTTGGAGTGGTTGGCGACCGCCGAAAAGACCATGCTACTGTCACTGCCTCCATTGTTGGCTCTTGTATTGGTGCGAGGAGAGGTTCTCACCCAATCAATCATGGGCCGCACTCTGGGCCGCTGTGCGAGGAGGGTGTAGGTGCACCTGTAAGGCGGACTGGTAGGCTCTATCGAGAGGCATCCACCGCTCTTCCAACATATAAACATCCCTTTCATCCTAAACCCCGAATTCCTCTTCCTCTTATAACTCGTTTGTTACTATTATTCTTTGTCCTGTGACTGGCACCTTTATCGTAACGCACGGCGGTGCTCGATCTGAGAGATGGTGTCAGAACAACTTAGGAACGAAGGAGGGCTGCGCGGAAATGAAGGTGATTTTCCCGAGACTCTTTACACCCTCTGAATGAAGGGATGCTGATAACAAATCTCTGACACGCAGGCCGACGGGTTGTACTCCTCATTACCACTCCAGTAGGCGATTCATTCCAGTCGATCGCTCAAGTTACCGGGTTCCGAGCATCACAAAGTACTCCAATTGATTGGTCAAGCCACGAGAACAGCGCTCTGCCGGATCTAGCATCCAGACTCAGATTTACGACGCACTACGCCCTCTGCGTCATAGACTGCGAGGTCTGGGAGAGTACATCTGTGAGTCTGCTGCAAAAGTTCAGAGGTGCAAAGTTCTGGGACCACCCTGGCGATTTGACAATGATGTCACCATCAAGGAGTAGCCGGAGCAACAGTAGTACGACACCCGCAAGCCTGAATGCGTGCAAGGTCTGGTCGGAAGACGGAATACGTAACATAGATAGTGGACAGGTCATTGGGCAGACAGATATGTCCGATGAGGATATAACTCGAGGTATGTGAGGCCGGGAGGACCACTTAGTGTTCGACAGCTAACTTTGATGTAGACTACACAACCCTACGACAAGATTGGACGTACATGCCTATTTTCTGGAACTGCCATGACCTTGCGATCCGACTCGCATACATCATTGTTCAGCCATCGATCCATGTGATACAGATTCTCAAAGGACTCATGATATCACTCCGCCAAGCCTGCAACAAGGAGATCAAGTGGTATTCTACCGCCGGCAATGTTTGCGTCGGTGGGTGGGGAGTAGCCGCTCTGGGAGGACTCGTTAGTGTGCCCCCATTAGCCATGGCTGGCGTTGGAGTGTTCATGGTTGGATGGTCTGTTGGGTTCTTTGGAGGGTTCGCGGTGTCTGCAAAGGAGAAGGCAAGATATCGATTCATGATCAAATTGGAGGAGAAGTTCCCTCAGCTCAAGTCGCTCCACAATTGAGCAGCTATAGCTGATGAGATGTGTTTTCACTTGTTGGGTATATGATTTATCTTGTATGTCACGAATTGCAATGCTTTCGAGCACTCAGAGCCATCAAGATGGTCCATTTCATAGTATAGTCCTTTGTTACAGCTATTATCTTGTTTAAGAAACATATTGCGACCTATATTGGCGATCTAACATGCTTATAAAAGCAAGTAACTTGTTTGAAAAGGGTTACTGATTTTGGATTTACTCAAAACACAGAATCTCAGCTTGAGACTGTGCGCAGTACCTTGATCTTTTGCTTAGTATGGCCTCTCTGCAAGGCACTTCCCAAAGCCTACCTGCCCCCTCACTCATACTCATACTCGACACTATACATACATCGAATATTCTTATTATCAGGACACCATCCATGAAAAACCAATGTATCTCCTGCCTCGTTACTAGTCGCACCACCAGGCGCATCAAGTCCAAAGTCCGGCGCCGCAATCAAGGGCTCATCCGCACGGGTATACGGCCCTGATAACTTATCCGCATAAGCATACTTTACATTATACAAAGGATCGCGAAAATCGTGGCTGCTGAAGAACAAGACGTATTTCCCGTTTCCGAGGCGTACAATGTTAGGCGCTTCAACGAGGACGCCGTCCTCACTGCCGATGCGGTCAAAGATCTTGACCGCATCTCCGATGAAGGTAACGCCGTCGCCTTCGATCTCTTGAAGCATTATTGGTGTACCGCCTGTTGGACCAGATGCGTCGCCCTCGATCTTATAGATGAGGTAATTCTTTCCGCTGTCGGGGTCTTTGAAGCCGCTCGCGTCAATGGCGCCTTTAAGATCATCGGGTCCGCAGACAAGAGGCTTCTCATCATATACATAAGGGCCCGTAGCGTTCTTTGAACGCGCGACGCCGATGCAATGTCTACCTGCTTCAATCTCAGGACTGAGGTAAACGATGTACTCTCCACTATCGATACGTCGAATATCAGGCGCCCAAGTATTCTCGCCTGTTGTCCAACCTTTATCGGGAAGGGCATCTTTCTGTTGCAGGGTCCATTCGCCGAGAAGATCATTGGCCGTGGCTACTTGGAGTTTTCGGTAGCTGTCTGGTGGACCACCGTTTGTTGCGACAGCTACCCATGATCCATCTTCGAGTTGGATGATGGATGGATCTGGAAAGTCGGTGTTGATGGCTGGGTTGAGCGTACCCTCGTGTTTGACGGTCAGCTTTAGTGTTGATTGGCGAATGAAGCCTGCTGAAACGGAGCTGAGAAGAAGGCTCATGACAGGCCAGACAAGTCCTTGAGCGATCATGATGATATTTATCTCGTGAATTTGTGGACTGTTGCAAGAAGCTATGGTACATTCTCTACCTGCCCTTTTATACCCGAGAGGATCTAGGCACAGCCCGCGATCTGCATTGCTTACCTTGTTTCCACAGCCTCTCATACGTCAGTTGATCATTCCGTCAGCTGCCGATCACATCATACTTCTTACTCTCCCTTTAAAATAAGCAAGGTACAGCTTCCTTTTCGGGCAAATCGCTGCGCATAGCTGCGGAATAAGCACAGCGTGTCATTATGGTGGATATCGCTTATAAGACAGGCGAATGATAACTCGGCATAATTGTTGTTTTCTGTTGTCTCTTTCATGCGAAATGACTTTTTACTGAGTTGTTTGTTGACCGCATAAATCATGTCTGGGCTCTTGGCATGGTTGATGCTACTGCTTTTGGGTGAGTGGTAAGTGGCGCGATCTCTTTGGATGAATCGAAGAGTGGTCACGTATGATGATTTTAACGTGATATTTAGTGTTGCGTCCTACTCTATAATTATTTTTGGGAACCTGCTGATGATTTTAACGTGGGATTGAGCGTTGCGAACTGGAGATTTCGCATCCTCTGATGATTTTAGTCTGCCTGGCCACGGATCAAATTAACAGGTTACCCAAGTAATTACGGCAGCCCCAGCTTAGCAATTACGATAAGTATTATGGGTTCTGGTTTCGGGGTGAAGAATAGATCATTTATTTCTCAGTGATATATAGCATGGACTTTCTAGCTAAAGCTTTCCTTCTACTAACTCTGCCAAAACACCCAAAGTTGTCTTGGTGCTCATGATGTCCAAAAAAGGAATGTCTATCCGTAAAACTGCCCAGAACCACGACCGAAACTCTGACGCAATCATGCTATCAACACCAAAGCTAGGTAGCGGTTTATCCTCGCTGATCTGGTCTATAGGGACTAGGATTAGGTTAGAGAAGCGCGTCTTGATCAGCTGCATAATGGCGATGCGCAAGGTAGCAGAATCTGCAACTGAGGCAAAAACGGATGACACAGTCGAAGGAATGCTCTTGAACCATTCTGCCGCTGAGACAACAGCTACATGGCCATCTTGAAGAGTCACTTCTTGAGCCTCCTTCTCGGCTAGAACGGAGGCTAGCAGGATAGAAGAGCGTGCTTCGTTCAGAACACCGTGGCTAGTAACGTCAAACCCTTGAGCACTCAACTCACGAATGGCAGCGGATTCCAAGCCAGTGAGTAGATGCGAGTCATCAATCTGACAATGCCGTTCACTGTCCAATGCAAGATCGATAACCTGCAAGAATGAATCTTCGTTGAGAGGCTGGATACCTTTGCGGAGAAGCAAGCTTTCGATCTCAGGGTTCTCGTGCAGGTAGCCCACTTCCGAGATCATACCTAGACCAACCGAAACACAAGCCTGGCCGCGCGAGCGACGCCATCGAGCAAAAGCGTCGAGAAAGCCGTTGGCCGAGCAGTAGTTGCTCTCAGTGGCTGTGCCGACAGTCCCAGAGACCGAGGAAGTAAGCAGGAAAAAGTCGGGCTCGTTCTCCGGGTCCTTATCGACGTGGACCTGGAGGGAGTTGTGGAGGTTCCAGGTTCCCTGCCACTTGGGGTCGATGCCAGTGTGCCAAGCCTCGTTGGACATGCTGGTGAAGAGAGACTCGTGGAGACCCATGGCTGCTTGGACTATACCGCCTACGCGTCTTCCTCCACCGATGCAACTCTCAACTGCTTTGGTCACATCAGACAAGTTGCACACGTCGCCACGGATAACTTGGACAGTAGCACCGGCTTGTTCGAGTCGGGAGACTAGTTGACGCGCACTCGGTCTGTCAGCTCCTGAACGACCCAAGAAGACAAATTGACGGGCTCCGCGTGTCATCATCCATCGACTCAAGCTACGCCCTAGCCCACCAAGGCATCCGACGAGAAGATAAACCTTGTTAGGGTCAAAGACACTTAGATAAAGAGGCGGGGCGACCTGTGAGCCACGGTTAGTTTGTCTCATCTCATTTGGAGGGGCATTGTGCTTACCGGCACTCGGGCTTGCTGGTCCTCCAAGGAAATCACAATCTTGCCCACCCGATGCTTACTCAAGAAACCTCGGTATGCCTGTGAAATTTGACTAACATCAAAGACCTTGACTGGAGGCGGCTGAATCGCTCCGTCGCGGTAAAGCTGCAACGTCTCGCTTATAAGTCTGTCCCAGATGGATCGATGGAAGTGATCTTGGGAGTAGAAAAGCTCGGAAAGATCGAATGCGGTGAAAGTCGCGTTGCGGAGAAATAAGCTCATGTCCAATTTGCCGGCATCAACGAGCTCTCGCTTCCCAACTTCTACGAAGCGTCCAAAGTCTGCTAGACATCGCCAGCTATCATGCATCAGGTCGCCCACCAGTGAGTTGAGAACGACGTCGACTCCACGGCCGTCAGTTGCGCTCATGATGCCTTTCACAAAGGTCGAGTCGCGGGAGTTGAAGATGTGTGAAGACGGGACGGATAATTCGTTGATGAGATACTCGCGCTTGACGTCAGAGCCAACAGTGGTGTACACCGTGGCACCTATCCTGCGGGCTAGAACGATAGCAGCGATGCCGAGACCACCAGAGCCAGCGTGTATGAGGATGGACTCGCCCGAACGTAGATGGGCACGCTCGTTGAGTGCATACAGGGCAGTGGGATATATGACCAACATAGAGGGCATCAGAGTGAATTCCTCACCAGGTGCCATCTTGTGCACACATCCGGCTGGCACGCGAACTGCTGTTCCAAGATGGTGAGGAGCGGATGCAACAACGCGATCACCCACTGCGACATGGCTAACATCTGGGCCAACCGATGTGACGAAGCCTGAAAAGTCAAATGCCGTAGTCATATTCCGTGTGTCTACACGCCCGCTCATGGTGTAGACGTCTTTTGCGTTGAGACTGACGGCTCTCACGTTGACATCAACATAGCCGGGGTCAAGAGCAGCATGAGTGGTAGGCTCAGACAATGTCTGAAAGAAGAGCGAGTCCGTGGCTCCAATACGA
Source organism: Fusarium miscanthi (assembly GCA_014898875.1). Classification (NCBI taxonomy): domain Eukaryota; kingdom Fungi; phylum Ascomycota; class Sordariomycetes; order Hypocreales; family Nectriaceae; genus Fusarium; species Fusarium miscanthi. The sequence continues at coordinate 175,039 of JAAVUA010000187.1, forward strand.
TCGATCGATAGCCGTGCTGGGTGCGAACTTGCAAGGGGTTCCAAATCTCTACCAGGATGCAGTCCAAGTCGCCGTCGAAAGAGTGAGTTGAGCTGCATGTCGGGATAGTATCTGCTAATGTGCAAGAGGCCATCCTTCTGTATAAACTCACAATCGTCTTTGTCACGCACACGTCCAAGGACTTTGACAACACTCCTGCCAATCAACTTTGTGTCAAGATCAATGAGTGATCCAACGTCTAGGATGGAGAATCTTAGCGCAGGCTGTTCAAGCATAAGAGCGCGTGACAGGCCGTTCGAAAGCGTCAAGTTTGGGTTCGGAGTGCTGCCTAACATATTTGCACTAGTGATCCATAAGAGGTTGGTTGTAGTGGACGTTATGGAGCGCAGTCGCTCCATGTCCTGTGGGTTCATAGTCGCCAGGAACCCGTTCTCCATTTCGAGCAGGGAGATGCATATGTCCACGCTGGTTATCTCGACAGTGTCTATCTCATGGAACTTGATACTGGTGACATGAGATATACAGACTTCTTGCGACATCATTGCAGATATAGCCTCACCAAGTTCTGTAACTGTGGTAGAAGCATTGTCGGCACGCTTGAAGAGTCAGTCATCACACAACAGCTAATCGTAGACGGTGACTTACTACAATGAAGACGTTTCTGGTATCGGTCCCTATTGTCTGAAGAGGACGCACGCCTAGCAAGATCTGGCTCCCGACATTCAAGACATCAAAGCCAGCCGCCTTCAGCTCTGTCACGCACACGCTCGTTGTGCGAGTGATAACCACGCCCTTATCTGAAAGTAGGTCACCGAGTCGTTTGCGAGACTGATCCCAGAATCGCCTCGAAGTGTCGTGCTGTCGAAAGCTTTTAGCGAGTACGCTCAGCAACCGTAGGGCTTACTTACTCTGGGCAGTAACAAGACATCAAAAGGGCCCTCTTCGCTATCCGGCTCTAGTGATATACTCCCATCTTCTGTCAAGTTTCCGATATGCCAGGACCGACACCTTGAAAAGGCCGTATCTTTGGATAACACCGATTGCCAATGCTTTGCCTTGTAGCCCAGCTCTTCACCACCTATCTCAAGTACACGCATGCGCGGGTTCTTGTGGCCAGCGAGGTCAAGAAGAGCGCTCATGACAGATAAGCTCTCGTCGTCACGCACGTCATCGTTTTGCTGGCTCACGAAAGCAGCGACATATTCCCTTAGACTATCCTCACCACTTGAATCCAGACGTTGAATGTCAGGTTTCCACGTCACTCTCAGGGTCGGATTACGCTGTGTATACAGGTCGGTTGGGGGGATGGTACCGCCGCCTTGGCTGATGGTAGAGGGCTCGACCGCAGTTGCGTTCTTTCCTGTATACAGAGAAACGCGAAGTCCGGTGTAGTCCATTACAGGCTTGCCAGTTGAGTCGCGTACTGTGGCTGCAATTAATCTGCTCGAGAGACCAGTTGCTTCTGAAGAGGTCTGAATCTCGACGTCAACATCGACACCGCTTGAAGGAGGCTGGATTCTACATTCGGAAATACAAACCGGTAGCCAGGCCCTCAGAGAGTCGACATGACCAGCCGCTGTACTAAGGGCAGCTGCTTGGATAGCTGCGTCCATGGTGATAGGGTGGAGAGGGTAAGGTGTACCGCCGTGTCCGTCAAGAGAGGGGTCAAGGTTTGTGATCCCAATTGCTTCGTGTCGAATCCGTCCTCCGTCAGTTTGCAAGCTGCTGAGAGACCGGAAGTGGGGGCCAAAACAGAGACCTTCCTCACGCCATTTGGCATACCACTTGTCCATGGACCATTTGTCAAAGCCATCTATCTCAGATAATGTAACGCTGTGCTTATCTCGTGCTGTTAGTGGTTTGGTCAAGCGAATGCTACCCATACAGTGAAGCATGGTTCTTCCGGCCTGCCAGGAAGAGACGGAAAACTCATGCCAGTCAGCTGAGCTACTAGTGTTGGAGATCTTGCTGCCAGACATAGTAGTGTGCAGTTCCAGATCAGTGTCCCTTGAATAGACATCTCTCTCCTGACTAGGAATCTGAAGAGCAGCGCTGATGTTGACGTTGCGGAATTCGAAGGAAAGCCCTTCTGCTGGCTTTTCCTTCGCGTCAAGGATTTGAGAAAGACCCTCAATAGCCATGGCCATATAGCCAGTTGCAGGAAAGACAATCTTATCTTCCAACTGATGGTCCTTAAGCCACGGTACTTCGCCAAGACGCAACAGATTACGCCATGTGTAGTCGATATCATTACCTGTAAGAGCGCGTGTGCCAAGAAGCTCATGGCGGAGGAACTTTCTGTTCCTCATTTCGTAGCTAGCTCGAGGCTCACTCCAGAGCACACCTTGATTCCGCGTGTAGTCCCACGGGTAAGGAGCAAGCTCATGAAGAATTCTCAGACCTGTGTGGAGCAGATTGTTGACTGCATCCCAGTTCAGAGAATGGCCGTGGGAAAAAAGCTTCCCGGCAAGTGTCTTGACGCATTGGTCGGCATCTTTCTTTCTGACTAGGGCTGATGAATAGGGCAGTGTTGTTTCAGTTAGTCGAAGTTGTTTCCTGATTTGCTTTATTGGTCCTTCAAGTGCTGAGTGTGGACCAATCTCGATGAGATGCAGATTACCCTCGCTTGAAACCAGGTTTGAAAGTGCAAAGTTGAACTGAACAGGCTGCTCCAAGTTCCTTCTCCAGTATGCCGGCATATCAGTCTTCTCGTCCAAGATACTGATGTTATCATGGCTGTAACCAACGGATGAATACATTGTGACTTCTCCTGAAAGTCGGCAAGCAATACCATTCCTTACATCTTTCCCACGGAAAAAGGGGGCAAGTGACTCTTCGTATAAGTTGCCTACTTCTTCCATCATGGAGGAATGATAAGCGCGACCGCCTGTTTGCAACAGACGACAAAACTTGTTGTCACTCTCCAGCGCCTGTTTGAGTACCTGAATACCTTCAGCTGAACCACTCAATGTGACACTCTCAGGGGCATTAACGCAAGCCACGCGGATCTGATCTGAGAGACCTTTGCTCTCGATCAAGAGCGCGGCAGCTGCATCGCTCAGTCCAACTGCCATCATAGTGCCCCTTGCAGTCATTCTTCCAGCAGCATATCCACGGAAGTACGCTACCGTGATGGCCTGAGACTCACTGAGAAGGCCGGCACAGTAAGCTGCCGCTATCTCGCCCGAGGAGTGTCCGACAACTGCGTTGTACTGAACACCCCAGCCCCGAAGTAGCTGGGCAATGGCAATTTGAACGGCTGTGCAAACTGGCTGGCTACGCTCAACCTCGTTGATCAGGCTTGTGCAGGAGTCTAAGATAGTATCCTCCAGCGTCCAATCTGGAGCGTGTTCAGGGGCCAGAGCTTGAAGGGCGGAGTCGAGGCGGCGGATTGTTGAACAGAATGCTTCAGAACTGGCGAGTAACTCCTTGGCCATGCCTGGATACTGTGCACCTTGCCCTGTGAATACAAAGCCGAGAGGGAGCGGCTTCATAATACGGAACTCATTGTCACCTGTGGTTGTTCGTGTTGCTCGCGAGATCCTGCCGCTGTCGTCAAGATCAGCTAGAATGAAGGTTCTGTGACTGAGGTGGTCGCGCCCTTTGGCAAGGGTATAAGCTAATGAATCAATCTCGCCTGCATGACTGAGTTGGGAGAGCCTCCCAGAGATATCATCGACTAGTGCTTTGAGAGAGAAAGACGAGCCAGCTGATAGAGGTAATAAAACTGCTCTGCCAAGTCTTCTTTTCGTCGTGTTATTCATAGACGGCCTCATCGGGTGCTTGTTCCCGAGATAGGTGTCGACAGATTCAAGAATGATGTGAGCATTGGCACCCCCATAGCCGAAGGAATTGATGCTTGCGCGGCGGAGACTCCGTGGCCAGTTATGAGCCTCCTGTGCAATCATTAGATTACGTTCAGCAAGAACCACTGCAGGTAGGAGTTGTTGTTAGCTAACCATTTCGTGTGGAGAGAGATCAAGCCGTACATTTGGGGTTGAGATTAACGATGCCTCGAGTTGGAGGAATCTGACCCTTCTCGAAGGACTTGACAACCTTCAGTACGGATGTCAAGCCACTTGCTGCTTCACTATGTCCGACGTTTGTTTTGACCTAATCATTTGTTAATACCGAAAACTAACACTGCCGGGATCTTTGGATGCTTACCGATCCAAGCAGAAGTTGGCTGGCCGAACTTCGAGCAAAGACTCTTCCAATTGCATCCACCTCTATAGGATCGCCAACAGCAGTCCCAGTACCATGACACTCGACGTAATCAGTTCCTTCAACTTCTAAGTTGGCATCCTGGTATGCTTTACGCATCGCCAGCTCTTGAAAATCGCTGTCCGGAAGAGATATTCCAGGCGTCCTCCCGTTCCTGGGAGAGTATGAGGCTCGGTTCACAAGGCTTCAGTGGCTTACTTACGCATTAAGTGCACTTCCCCTGATGACTGCACGGATTGGATTCCCGTCTCTGACGGCAGCAGATAGGCGCTTGATATAAATAGAATTGACGCCTTCCGCTCGACCATAGCCATTGGCGGATTCGTCAAAGGTAAGGCACATGCCCGTGGATGAGAGAACTCCACTCTTGGCAGCAGCAATGTGAGGCTCAGGTGATAAGATCAGATTGGCGCTAGCCACGATTGCGCTATCACAATCTCCTGCCTTGATAGCTTTGATGGCTTGGTGGAAGGCGTAGATCGATGAAGAGCAGGCAGTATCCACCGAAAGACTGTGAAATAGTTAAAAACATACTATCAACGTGTCCTAAGAGAGAAGTGTACATACCTGGGTCCATGAAGGTTGAAAACATGGCTAATCCGATTCGACATGATAGTGGCGCCTGAACCGGTCGTGACGTATCTATGAAGATAATCAGGATCTCTCAGCTGCAGGGGCTGATAATCCATTGTGAAGTTGGCGACATAGACACCGGTATTGGAGCCAGCTATAGCCTCCATAGAAGTACCCGAGCTCACAAGACACTCGTACACAACCTCGAGAATCTTGCGTTGCTGGGGATCCATGTACGTGGCCTCAAGGTTGTTGATGTCAAAGAATGTGTTATCAAACTGTCGGACATCTTCATTGATGAAATAACCTCCGGGGACGTTTGTTGCCCCGCTTCGGTTGCTTTGAGGGTGATAGAAACCATTGATGTCGTATCGATCAGCTGGAACTGGTCCGTAGGCTGATTTCTTTTGGATTATGAAATCCCAAAGATCATCAGGCGAGCGGATACCACCAGGTAGTCGACATGCTGCATCAGAGTTAGATGGACAGCAGAGTACAGAATTGGACTCTCTTAGGATACTAACCCATTCCAACAATGCATAAAGGGTCACCATCTGGAGGTGTCGCACTGGCAGAAATCACATTTTCCTCGCTGTTAGATCCCGGACCGTTGCGACCTCTATGAGAGGCGGATGCTGCGGCAATAGTCTCAGACTTGGTCATGTTGATTTGTACGATTTGCCTGTGTTTGCAATAATAGTTTGAAGAAATGAATGGTAGTCTGTATAATAGAATTGGCAACTGGTTCATAAGCGGAATTTATAGCACTATTCATGTTTTCTATCTACCATTGAGCCTCATTCACTATACAGTAAGGAAATCTCATCTTGTTGGCCTTTCCCTTGATGAAAGATACCATGTATTCCCTGCTCAGACTCACGTATCACGCTCACGCTCTCCCCTCTTTTCTCACCTCAGCTCCCGCCATTACACTGCCTGCTTACATTGTAAGGTATTGTCTAGATCTCTGGAGTCTAGGCTGGCCTGTATACCCAACTAGTGATAGTTTCGGCTTGGCTAGGCGAAGTTATCCACCATCTTCAACATCAACGCTTTGCTTAGATACATTCGTTGGTTTGAACATTTCAACACATCGTGAAGTATTCCAGGCAGTGACAGTAGCGGTCAAGATACTAGACCCTAGATCACACAATATGCATGTCATCAATGGAATCCAGACGGGTCTCTGAATATGGTCTGATTTCCCAGTCATACAGTAGAGCGAGGTTAGAAAAGATAGTTGCGATAAGCCATATTCCTTTCCGAGAACCCTTTGTCCTCTCGTGATACAAGACGGTGATGTTTGTGCGAGCATCGGTGAGCCCTACAAATGTAACCTCCACGATCTAATGCCTGGCTTTGTGATGGGTAGGCAGTTGCTCCAAGATCTTCACCTCTGCGGCCATAATTTGTCAGACGGTAGTTCCAAAAAGAGCATCATGATGCCTTGTGCATGGCCCTTTCGGTATGCTTAACTCCTTATTCCGAATTGTATTTGTAATCGAACCAGCAGTAAATTTCTGTATTAATTTGCCCGCGTTGCCATCTTGCCTCTCACTTGATATACTTCCATCTACCAGAATTCCGGAACTGAATATCTTGCTACCTGAGATCACGGAATCGTCGCAAGTATGGACGTGTCCGGATATGCTCTGGTCATCGGTGGGGGTAAGCAGCAATACGGATCCAGCTATGCTCTTCTAAGTACTGACAAAATCACTTAGGGAGTGGCATTGGTCGAGCTTGTGCCATCTCCTTCGCCAAAGAGGGGTCGCCTGGTGTCTTGGTAGCTGACATTGCAGTCCACCTTGCTACCAACGTTGTCAGCGAATGTAAGGCCGCAGCAGTAAACAAAGACTTCCGCTGTGAAGCCATTGGCGTCGACGTGACTCGCGAAGACTCTGTTCGCAACCTCATGAGCCATGCTGTACAGACCTTCGGACGCATTGACTACTGCGTCAACTCGGCTGGTGTGAGTCATAATTGGATGTTCATGCATCTCAAGGTCTTGCGAGATGAACTGACGATTATGATCTAGATCGGTGTTCAAGAGGCGACCGACATTGCCAACACGTCTTTGTCCGACTTTGAGAGATTTATTCGAGTTAACACGACAGGAATGTTCCTAGTTACGCGAGAAGCCTCTATCACCATGCGGGCTCAAGAGCCAGTCGCAACATTTGCTGATAGAGGGGCAACGCGTGGGGCAATTGTGAATCTTGGCTCTGCGTCATCCATGGTTGCAAGTCCAGGTGTCCTACCGTACACGACATCAAAGCACGCGGCCCTTGGATTGACCAAAAACAGCGGTCAGTCGCGATAACACGAACCCTTGTCGACAACATCCAGCTGATAACCTGATAGCTCTAGATAACGCGCCACATGGAATCAGGGTCAATTGCGTCTGTCCTTCTTGGACCGATACCCCGATGACACGACAGGCCCTGGAAGGCGTGCAGGGTCTTGTCGAGTTTGTGCATGCTGCGGTGCCGATGGGGCGAATCGCAACGCCAGAAGAAGTGGCAGATTCTGTTATCTTCTTGTGTAGTACCAGAGCTACCTACATTACTGGGACAGCCTTGATTGTTGATGGTGGAACGACGTTGACGGCTATGAGATAAGATACGGGGTCTATGTAGAACACGCTCCTTTGGCAAAGGCGGGAGACTGGATTCAATGTAACGTGCTGTTTACCCTTGGTTCGCCGTCTTGGCCTTGTTCCTCATGCTTATCATTTTTGAACACTTGTGCTCGGTGAGCAGCCATCCTGTAGCACTTAGGTCTCAAGCTAACAGTGTGTGTGGACGTGGTCTACATCGTAAGAAGCCAGTGTGGGATAACGGAGAGATTTGAGGAACAGACTTTAGGCAATCGGGAACTAGTGAATTTCTTTCCAGGAGTGTCGGTGTGTTACGGATCTTGACAACGCAGCTGGACAGTAGAGGCCAGTCAGGTTGCAGTAGAGACAGCCCACAGAACTTAGCGGACGGTCTAGCTAGCTAGTTAGCCTTTTGGTGATTTGGACTGCAGCTAAGTTCCTCTTCGTTTGACGATGGTAGGCTCTTATCTATATACCGCAAGTGCAAGTAATACATTCAGCTCACTGTTTAGGTTCTCAAGAATACTGAAAGAGAAGTGGAAGAAGTCAAAGCAGATTTCTCGATTAGAGCTAGTCAATCATCCAGATCAACAGAAGATAATCGCAATTTTGAGACAACGCTGACAGTGGCACTTAAGAAGAGAAGAAGGCCACCAGTGTTCCCAAACAGACCAAATGGTCATTCTACTCCTTCTTCTTGAAGCCTAGCTGTGTGAGCCCGTTGCAGCTTTTCCATGTCAAACATTCTCCAGAGAATCCAGTCCTAACGAGAAGTCAATATCAGCAGGGGCGCTATAAGATTTATTCGATCGAACTGACCCAAATGGTTCGCCAAGCAAACGTGTCAAGAAATCTGGTCAAGGTGCTGAAGCTCCCGTACCAGAACCAAGCAGGCGGATGGTCCTTCAAACTCTGTTTGACGACATTCTCAGCTAATTTAAAACGGTCTGTGGCATTCTCTGCAGTTATGAGTAGGTATGAACAGTAAATTGTGGCGATTGGCATCTTACTTGGCTTTCGCAAGACATGTTGCTCAAATTCCTTCGCAAGGTCGGAGTAGTAGGAACCTGAAGAGCACAATGTTGAGTGATTGCTCGCATATCAAGCAGATTCTATGCACCAACCTTCTGGAAGTCTTCTATGAGCGTCGCTTCTTAGAATATTGGTATTCACTTCTCCTGAGATTACCTAGAAAGAGCATGGCATTAGCAAAGAGTTGAGACTCTAATGATGATGTAGGGCTTGCATACCGTAATCACTTTGACGCTTGAAGCGAATGCACGTTAGCTACACAATTTGCAGGGAAATTGACCTACTCAAATGGAGCCATTTCGACCCTCAAGGTGTTAGACCAATGCTGTAGGGCAGCTTTAGAAGCATTATACGACGCTGGGAATGTGTCAACGCGTAGACTCTCGGTAAGGTCTGGGTATAGTGAGTCTCACAGCCATAAACAAATGGTATGGTCCCCCCAATGGAACCAATGTTGACTATGGTGCCAGATCCCTTGATTATCATGTCATGAAAATTATGCACCATGCGCATGGGGCCAAAGACATTCACATCAAACATACGCTGTACAGCGACCACGTCTGTGTCGATAGCGGTCATCGTGTATGCTATTCCTCTGCCACGCAATCAGTTATGAACAGCGAGGCTTGCGAGGGACTGGTGCGTACGCGCAGTTCACGAGGACATCGAGGCGTCCACCAGTGAATTCCTTCACTTTCACCTTAAGCTCTGAAATGGAATCTTCGACCGTGACATCGAGTGGGAAACAGGTGATGCCGGCCTGCGATAGATGGTCGCTTAACTCGTGGGGAAGAACGGTCGCGATGGCATGAAACGACCGGCGCTTGTACTCCATAACGAGTGCCTCTCCAATGCCCCCTTGACCGCATCTGGATAGCATCAGCAATTATACAGTTGAGCTGTGAGGGGATGGGATTAGCAACCCAGTAACGAGGGCAAACTTCGGGCGGGCCATGATGGAACTGGTCGCGAGGAGAACAGTGGGGAAAATGTTGGTAAATTTGCGCAGAATGAGAGAAATTCTCACAAGAATTGAGTATAATGAAGGTAGGTAGAGTACTGCTTGTCTCATATCTAGTCTATGTAGCCTCAGTGGAGGTCTGCCTTAGAGCATGGCTGGATATGATGTGACACGTCTAACAATCCCCAGTAAGCCATACTGCATTAGACAATCTCACAGACTCCACATGTGACTGGGCTATACCGTGCCCGAGGAAGCTCACCGTGCGGTTTGGCATCTATGCCCAATATGCCGTGTTGTCCAAGATTTGTGTTGGACGGCATAAGTAAAAGATAAGCTGATTAGAGGATGAGGTAAGGTAGAATGGCACAACCTGATATCTCGCTGAGCAAGAGGTGAAACGACACGTGTCTTGACGTCGTGTACGCCCAAAAGTCTTGATAGAGGAGCCTAGCACGAGCCGATCGACTGCCTCTGTCAATGTGATACCGAAGCATGGTTCACGAAGGGCAGAAGAAAAGCCTTTACAACCAGAGAGCACATAATTAAATGATGAACAAAACCGAACATTACCGACTTCTTTTCCCCACGAGTAAGAACACTTCTGATATTGCACCAATGTGCCATAAATGCCTAAGTCATGGTCTATTTATTTACCTGAGTCTTTTTGTCAATTCCGATAGAGATCTTAAGCTTTCTGGCCTTCCCTTGTTATAAACTGCGTTTACTTCAAATCCTGAACGATCTGTGACGCCCCAAAAGACTCAAATTCACGCATTGTCTCTTCCCATAGTCTTTCCCTCAAATCTCTGCCCACGGAAGTGTACCATATTGTGGGGTAGCTATCGCCGTCTGTTCAGTATTTTGCACAGGGGTAAAAAGGTAATACGTACGGCTTGATAGTCCAGTCACTTATAAACGACCCATGGCTCTCTGCACCACGAGCAAGACAAGCATCGAGATAAGTTGTTGCAGCGATATCTACAGGTCTGGAAAATATGAACTGGAGCATTCCTATCAGCCTCGCAACCAGCGGTGGGAATTCCCGTAAGAACGCCGTGTCTCGTGTGGTGCCTGGATTCACCATATTCAGCAGTAGGTGATTTGGGTCGACAGACTCGGCAAGCTTTGATATGAAGAAGGTGAGCAGTAACTTGGACCGCGCATACCATAGAAATTGACTGTAAGCTTCACCCCTGTCCAACTGCTCCAGTACTGGGCCCGTCGTCTGGATCTCGGCACGATATGCCAGGTCAGAACCGACAACTGTGATGACCGGGGGTCTTGAGCCGACGGCGGTCTTTTTAGCCTTCAATATGGGGAGGAGTAAAACCGTAAGGAGTGCCGTAGAAAGATAAGCTACTTGCATAGTGAGCTCATGGCCGGTAGATGCTCTGGTGAAGGCGGGCTTGATCAACGCGGCGTTGAGAATGGCAATATCGATGCGTGGAAGGGTAGCGCAGCGGGCCGCAAATGCCTTAATAGAATCATAAGACTCCATATCGAGAATCCAAACAGAAACCGTAGAGTCCGGGAATTGAGTTCGCAAAACGCGAGCTGCTGCATCGCCTTTTGTTTGTGAGCGCACAGCCATGATGAGGTGGGAAAGGCCTAGGTTGAGGAGCTGTCGGCTTGCTTCGAAGCCAAGACCAGTATTGCTCCCGGTGATAATTGCAGTCTTTTCTTTCAATTCAAGGGTGATCGGCAAGGGCTTTGGGGTAGTAAATTGGCGGGATAACCAGCCTCGGAAGGTGGCCTCAAAGGCAGCTTGATGCTCGAGCTCAGCGGACATTTTTACCTTAGTAATAGTATAAAGGTGCAACTTGATATGATTTTGAGTATTGAAGCGTAGCTTTGAGAGTGAGGGGAAGACAATGAGTATTAATAAGGCATTATTGCTGGTATTATTCATCGAAGTAGCACAAAGCCCGTAAATATAGCTCGGCATCGCCGGCCCTCTCAATTTCCGTCAGCGCTTTCAAACCAACCTTCAGACGCGATTTCATATTTCTATAAGGATAAATAGACTAGATAATTATAATATTTCTCATCATAGCGCGTGGACAATAACTCTCTTGTTATTAATCGTCCAGCAAGCACTGAGCTAGACGAGTGACGGGCCAGACCTACGCCTCGATATTAATGCCAGCATACTTGATTGGTATATGTTAAGGGTATACGAAAGAACACCTATCAGGCTCCTCTATACTACTGTATATTGATATCATGATAAAATCCAGAAAGATAACCTAAAAGACCATTGATATCATTCGTCAGGCATACCTGGTAGGCAAGCCATTATTGAAGCTAAACACTTCATTGGGATCCCACATATTCTTGAGCGCTGCTAAACGTGCCAACTTATCTTTTCCATAGATTTGCCCCAGTGTTTCGTCACCATGGGCATAGTTGACAAAGGTTGTAATCTCTGAATACCCCGACGTTGCGGCTACATCGCGCCGAATCTCCTCGCCAAACCTAGCTAGAGCATTGTCCATCTCACTGTTGTGAATGTCGGAGGTCAAAATGAGATTTCTACCCGGAAATATCACGTCAGCATGTGGAATAAGATTCAGTTGTTGCTCAGTAGACTTACATATATGCTATCGTATCCCTCCGCGGAAACGCAGTCTCGTCCAAGGGAATGGCCGCCATGGCTTGGTTTGGGAAGAATTCATATAGAAGAGAAGAACTGCGCGCCTGAGGATACCGAGCGTAGAAAGTGCCCAACTTGGAAAATACAGCTTGCCAAGTTGACGCTGAGTAATTTCTCATGCTCAACGTGTACAGATTTCGGTTGGTGTTGGGGCTGCATACTGTAACGGCAGCTCCATCAAAAGTGTTCTCCACGAGCCTGTTCCAGGGAACTACCTCCATCTTAGTTGCTGTGAGGTTCATGTTCAAGATTGGTGATAAGTGTTTGCGTGCTTCAGTTTCAGGACCCTTGAAAGCCCAGTGCGCATACAATTGAGTCTAAGACTGTTTATCAGCACAGGAATCATAACTAAAATATAGACCATACCTGGTTTGTGGTCATGTTAAAGCTGTTCAATAGCAGAGAGGATAGCTCAGCTGGTAGCGGCGACATAGATTCCATTGTGCGGAAGTACTCAGACCACCTCCTCGGTGGAATGATGAATTCTGCAACAAACATATCGCCGTTGTTCGTTAATGGATGGACATTATAAGTGGCAGAGGTGACAACGCCAAAGTTTGCACCTGCACCACGAATCGCCCAGAATAGATCGGGGTAACTGTTTCTTGAAACATGTAGAATTTCGCCGTTGGTGGTGATCAGACGAACAGAGATGAGCGCGTCGGCCAGTAAGCCGTATACGCCTTGAAACCGACCGACACCGCCACCAAGCGTGACGCCAATGAAGCTGGGACAAGGCGCGCTGCCGGTCTCTGATCCAAGGATATACGTAAGTGACTGTGATCTAAGATTGGAAGGTATTTTAACTCACGAATGTCAAATCCAGCGTTGAACAGGGGATCAAATATCTCGCCAACAGTGACACCAGGGCCGACAGTTAGAGTCTTTGCATCTGCGTCTAGTTCAAATTCTTTGAAATGGCTGAGGTCAATCGCGAGGCCATTTTGTAAGTCTCCCAGGGTAGTTGTGTATCCGTGACGAGCTCCTGTAGCAAGGAGGGGAATGTTATGCATCGTCGCAAGCTTCACCTTGGAGGATATTAGTTTCCAGGACATAGTGAGGCGGGTATGCACTTACGATCCTGGCAACGTCTTCTTCTGTTCCTGGACTGATGACAGCCGCATATGTTGGAGCACTGAAGGTTGTCCATCTCTCCGTAGAAACGAAGAAGTCACTTGATCCAGCGAAGTTGATCGACGTGTTGGATGACCACCCGTGATATTCATTAGTCAAAAGATAATGCAGTTTGGCGCTGTGAGGATTGGATATGTTAAGCGCAAGGGCGTTGATAGGACTACTGTAGAAAAGGGCTGTTAGCCAGCCTGTTAGCCAGACCGATTTCAGAAGAGTCATTGATGACTGAAAGGTGTTGAATTGAGTGTAAGAAACCATTGTTGGCGTGTATACACAGAAACCTGCAACCAGTGCTGCGAGTTACTATAAATTCATTTTGCTTTCACATTCTAAACATCGAAAGCTCCTTTAATCTCATGGCCTCTCTTCACAACCGGCTTCCGACACAAAGAGTGAACGAATTCCAAAGCTGACGGAGATTCAGCTTACCCCCCTCCACCAGGCTAATGGCTGGCTGAGAAGACAGATATCGTGGATGAAACGATGGCTTTTTCTTGGCGGGGCTGAGCCTCCTTCGTGGCTATCACGAGTATCAATATGGACGAAGAACAAACGTATCACTAAACAGGCGGAAGTGCTGATTGGTAGTCACATATCACTATGTGCTCGGGCCCGCGATCGCTTGATATGTGGATAAGGCTGAGAGGATGCTCAGCTAGAGAGGGAAGGTCAGCAATCCTGAGTTATTAGGGGAACAGGCATGTCCATGTATTTCATTTCATGATATATTAGATTAGAATCGGAATGATCATCAATACACGAAAGCTATAGAGCTAAGAGACACTACCGGTGCAAGAGATAAGCTGTTCCTCATATTCATCTATGGAAGATCAAACCCATGATTTTCGATGCACAGGCTTGAGTTGACGCGGCTTTCACGCCATTTTCTTCAAAATTCCCGCGTCTCTATTCGTCTTTGGATTATACTCCTGATAGCTTGACTGGTAGCTATCACGATATCAGCATTACCAAATCCGACATGAGCACAGAAGGCCAGCTTACCCTAAGAACAGTCTCCCGACCAGATGAGCTAGTAGAAAGTGAGACAGCCTCAATATCCACAGAGGCACCCACCATGGCGGCGATAGGAGGGTGTCGCCACTCCAGCCCAGCAAGGCGAGCTGAAAGACTGAAGGCTGTATGCCTTGGTCTTCGCAGTCTCGGAGGTAGCCTAGGTAGTTGCGCAGGAAGGCCTCATCAAAGCCTCTGTCCAGGTTTTGCGGCTCCGCCCAGACTCGGAAGACCAAGTCTTCTGCAACAGGGGCTTCGGCCCAGAATCTATGACTGCAGTACCTCTTGTTATTGCTACGTAAGTATATTGATGGAGGGGCGGGAACGATACCGGGTTCCGGGAGAGATCCTGATGATGCCCCCACCTTTGGTAAGAATACTCTTCCTCCCATTCCTATGGACAGCCAATGTTCCGCTCTCCACTTGAAAGTACTCCGTCTGGCCACAGTGAATATGCCTTCGCTTTCAGTCAGCCACAAATCACGGACTCAAGAAAGATGGGTACCATACAAGGGCGGGCCTGAGCGACCATCCCGAACAAGCTTGTTTTCCGCATAGTGCGTCTCTCGTATCACGAGCCGACCATCAGGCTCGTAGTGAAACTCAAACATCGCTGCGCCATTTTGAGAAAGCATACGTGGCTCCGATGGCGTTTCAGTGCGTCTCACGGGTCGTGGGGAGAGCCATAGTTGCCATGCACGTACCATGTTGTACAAGGGGGTCCTATTACCATGGGAAGTAGGGTGAGGCAAGATTTCTTGCTGTGTGACTAAAGACAATGGTGCGGGATTATTCGTATGTCGTTTTCATCACACCACCATCTATAAGTCAACAATGGGGCTGTGAGGCGTCTTATACTTCAAGTGGCACTATCTCTTAGTCGTACACTGTTGCGATTCGCTGAATGTTCTACAGCCTTATTTTTATATGCAGGACTATGTCTTGGTAATGCTGACGATTGCTTATTCACATGAACTCTAGCATGCTGTGAAACAAGCACAAACTGTCACACAGGGCGCACTTGAGTTAAAGATATATCGATATACAGTTTGTCAAATTAACAGGCGAGAAAAAGTTCGACGCAGATCATTGTTGGTTGTTAGCACCGTATAAGTCATAGGTCTGGTGTCACCAAGACCTGTTGTTCGACAGAGGTACGGAACCCGAATGACCACCTACAGAATATCAATCCAGGTACCAGGTAACCCTTCTTATGATGAGTAGTCACGTATCACTGCTTCTACTCTGATAGGTCATCTATAATCTGTCTCACGCCAGCAAACGACAGCTCGTCCAGGGTCTCTGCATATAGTCGCTCAGCAAGCTCTTTCCCCTCATCTTGATATACAATTGGTGCCATACTGTTACCCGAAGATGGTTAGTCTTGACGCAACACAGAGAAGGGGCCTCAAAACTCACGGCTGTATCTTATCGCCCTCAACGTAGTGCCCATGTCCTTGTGTATGCAGCGTAGTGACCGAGTGCACAATTGTACGAGCACCGACAGCGCATGTTCGGCTGAGCATAAGACACTGGATCTTGTGCGCAAACCGAAGTATGCCTTTCGCTTCCCGGGCGAGGTCTGAGCCACCCCCGCAGAGTCCCGGGTTCGCGCAGGACAGTGTAACTGAAGAAACGCGTTCCGATAAGGCGGTGAGAAATAGCTGGCCGAGGAGCTTCGTCGTCCCATAGCGCTCTCCCATATCCCACGTTTTCATGGGCTGCTTGAAAGCGGGTAGGAGAGGTGCTGAGGTTCTCTCCTCGAATTTAGCCCAAGCAGCTGTGTCGGATGACACAAGGCAGATGTGACCGGTGTCGCCAGCAGGCGCATTCTTCTTGATGATGGGTAGTATTGAGATAAGCAGAAGAATGTTTGATAGGTAGTTGATTTGCGTCCCTTCTTCGTACCCTGTCGGGCTGAATGCCTCTGATACCTTGTAGATACCTGCATTGAGAATGGCGATGCTCAGATTGTCAACCATCTTTGCACTGGTAGCAAAGGCAATGATAGACTGATAGGATGAGAGGTCTAGCTTCCAAACTTGGACCATATTGTTGTCAAAGCTGCCTTCTTGGATTAGATCCTGGCGGACCGAATCGCCTTTGCGCTCATCTCGAACACCCATGATGACCTTGCATCCAAGGCCCAGTAGCTGGCGTGTTATCTCAAGGCCTATTCCACCAGTAGCGCCAGTAACAAGGGCCGTCCTTCCGGTCAAGTTGACTTCGTCGGGTGAAACGGGAGATGGTGTGACAAAGAGCTGCCGCCAAATGAAGCTGACGCGAGTGGCACGTTTCTCAGGTGAGATGTCAAATTCATTTGCCATGATGCCGGAGGTATCTGAAGCCAATGGAGGGATAGAAAGATGAGTTGGGGTTGGGGTTGGTTGAGGGGAGAATGTAACATAATTAGTTGGCATTTATGAAACAGAAAGGGGATTCAAATACTTGGACGACAGGACGCGTCAACACTTAGAATCTTTGTTGCAGGAAAGAGATGATGTCGTGCGAGGAAGGTCATACGAGCAAACACAGGTGGTTTGTGATTGGTAAGCTTGTACCTTGATGCTGCTTTCCAACATACTGAGAAGGCGATACAATGGAACATGGTGGATCAAGACCGTGATTCATTGTTCATACGTTTCATATCAGCCTACCTTAGTTAGTTGTGCGACTGAAACAGTGCATGTTTACTTGTTGCTCTGAATGTCTTTGATTCATAATCTGAACAGGTCCCTCTGTAACCTTATCTCAAGTGTAACTTTACTGGTGCCCTTTCTGTACGCCAGGAGTTTGACAGCGCTGATGTAGCAAATGCTGTGCACTATCAGTGCAGGAAGAAAGAGTGAAAATGGATTGGAGAACTCTTTGTTGATTACCAACGCGCGAGAATGAGATGCATTGCTTTGAAGTGAGCTGCTTCGTGTCATATGCGTGCTTGAGTTGAAAGGGGATTCGGTGTATGGAGCTGCGCATCCAGGGTTGCGTGGATGGCAATTTCCAGTCAGTGGAATATGTCTTTTGGCTGCTCGGTGTAGATGTAATTCACCACTTTTTAGACTCATCACCGAGGCATCGGAAAGGATTCTGCGATTATCGCATCATGCTCATCTGCCTATTGCGCCTTGATCCGGTCCCCTAACATCACATCACAGCTCTTTCCGTAATCAGATATGTCTTTCTCAACCGCTGTCTATCTCTTGATTCCAATTTTGATCCTTGGCTTCTGGCGACTGAGCAAAGTCGGACGCCGGCCGGCTGGTTATCCTCCTGGTCCACCGACGCTTCCAATAATCGGCAACCTGCATCAGATCCCGAACCGAAAGCGCCATATTCAGTTCCAAAGATGGGCTGAAGAGTATGGCCCGATATACTCACTAATACTAGGAACAAAGGTCATGATAGTCTTAAACACAGATCAGACTGTTAAAGACCTTGTAGATAAACGGGGTGGTATCTATTCGAGCCGGCCAGAGTCATACATAGGTCAAGATGTTCTCAGTGGAGGATTGCGCGTTCTATTCATGGTATATGTATAAGATGCTTCATCACTGTTTGGTATCACTAACAAACAGCAGCCAGACAATGAAGTCTGGAAAATGGCACGGAAACTTGTGCATCGAATCTTGGGAGTGACTGCAGCTCGAAGCTACATACCGTACCAAGATCTAGAAAGCAAAGCGATGCTGGTCGACTTTCTAAAGAACCCAGATGATTTCGTTGATCACCTACGTCGATACACGGCTTCATTGACTACTCAGATAACATTCGGCTCTCGTACCACGAGTATTCAGGATGAGCAATTCAAAGAGGCATTTGATGTCTGTTTCATATACTGAGCTGAGTTATTAGACTTACTGATCCACGTTCAGATATTTGATCGCAGTTCTGAGATGATTGGGTCAAGGGTGCGTGGTCGCTCTCTTGTTAGTTCGATATATCCTAACCATTCTACTTGAACAGACAGCGGCCCTTCTGGATCTCATTCCTGCTTTGAGAAGCATCCCGGACTACGTCATGCCGATCAAGAAGGAAGGGCGCAGGATCCACGAGAGAGAACTGAGTCTTTTTCGTGGGCTTTTCCTTGCGGCCAAGAAGGGACTCGACGACGGTTCAGCCAAGGTACTTCCCACCATCAACGTCACCTTCAATACTGATCCGTTCTCACCAGCCTTGTGTCTGTGTCGACCTAGTCAAACTGCAGAAAGAAGAAGGGTTCTCTGACACTTTTGCCTCATATCTCAGTGGCTCGTTGCTTCAAGCAGGCTCTGAAACAACGGCCAGTATTCTCATCGGTTTCGTCCAAGCGATGGTTATCTTTCCCAGCGTCGCGAAGACTGCGCAAGCTGAGCTTGATTGTGTATGTGGAGACCGCCTTCCATGCCTGGATGATATGCTTGATCTTCCTTATATCAATGCTTGCGTGAAAGAAAGTCTGCGTTGGATGCCTGGGTTCATGCTGGGTATACCGCATGCGACAGCGCAGCATGATAGCTATCTCGGGTATTACATCCCCAAGGGAGCGACTGTTATCATAAACGTTTGGTCAGTATAGCTCAGATCCTTGCAGCGAGTGCGGCTTACCCTTTGCTCAAACTCACCTGCAAACAGGGCAATCCACAATGACCCAGAAAGACATCCATCACCCCGACAGTTCGATCCTATGCGCTACATCAACGATCAGCAAACATCCATCGAGGCGGCAAATAACCCTGACCCTACCAAGCGAGACCACTACGTGTTCGGTGCGGGGAGGCGCAGATGTCAAGGCATGCATATAGCTGACCGGTCGTTATTTTTGGCTATTTCCCGCCTTTTGTGGGCGTTTGACTTTGACAGGGTCGTCAGCTCTGACACGGGTAAAGAAATCATACCCGATGCCGAGGACGTCACGGACGGTATAATGTCCATACCATGCCCATTTCCTGTTCGTGTAGTTCCGCGGAGTGCCAAGAGAGAAGAGGCTGTGGCTGCTGCATGGAGTCAGGCGTCTGATCTGCTCGATACGCGCCGGCAGTGGAAGGAAGTCCCCGAAGATCTTCTTTGGGCGATATCAGAATCTTGATGCCTGAAAGCATCACAGACCACCTTGCGTCTCATCATTTCTTCCAAGTTTGTATTCAGCCCATTTCATTGCTCTACCGCCATTATCATGCTCCGTGCTGATGGTGGGGGCTGCGTCTGGTGTGATGTGTAACACCGCTGACAAGCTGAAAAGAGCTGAAGGAGCTGAGACAGCCCAGCAAAGTCTGAACCAAGGACTCGGACTCCGACAAGATGTCTACAACAGAGCTGAAACTGTCCAAGGTACTGAGTGTCATCAAACGAAGTATTGGGGTTGTTTGTTTAAGGTGGTCTTGGATGGACTGGAACAGGTGTCAGATCCAGAATGGCCAGGGGGGTACTCTGTACAGGACTTGATATTGAGGCAGCGCTGAAAATCTTACATCTGAGAAGCCTCGTGGTTTCTAGTATTTTATTTCATATCTAGGCCGTTCTATCTCAGTCTCTCTGAAATCGCTCCATGACCATTCCAAGTCTATTCGAATCTCCAGCGCTTGCGACACTCAATCCACAACTTTCTGTTCATCTAAAGATCTCATGAAAAAATGAGAATCCTGCTTTTCCGTTTCATCTTCAGCTTCGCGCTGCTTATGAGACTGGCGATCAGCTCGCCACTATCTACGCCATCATATTTCCAATCAGACCATCTCACTCGTCGCGAAGTACCAGTATTCCAAATGCAACAAGAGCTAGGTGCATTACTGTCCGAGAACTCTCTCATTCTTCTCCCAAGCAACCCCCTATGGCTCAACACAACGAAAAGATGGAATACAATTGCACCTCCAGATATAAAAGTGGTGGTACAGCCGGCAAGCGAAGTCGACATTCCCAGGATCGTTAGTACATGGTTCACAATGTAAATATACGGTTTTGCTGATCGGTTAGGTGAAATATTGCAATCGCAATAGTATCAACTTTCTCGTTGTTAATCGCGGACATGGCCTTACTAAATCCCTTGGTGCGTTCAAGGGAATGCAGATCGACATGAAGAAGCTCAGGTCCATGGACATTGCTCGAGATGGAAAGTCTGCTTCTTTTCAGGGCGGTGCATATGCTTATGAAGTCATATCATTTTTATGGGATCGCGGCTATGTCACAAGTAAGCCCGCACTAAGTTTATTTACACTTCTTTTACTATTACTAACCATATTGCTACTCAGGTACCGGCTCAAATCAATGTGTTGGCCTCACGGGTCCTGCTCTGGGTGGAGGGCATGGTCGATATGAGGGCCTTTACGGGTTAGTCGGTGACAACATCATTGAGATGAAGGTTGTTCTCGCAGATGGATCGAGTATCACGGTCAGCGACAAGAGCAACAAAGATCTCTTCTGGGCTATGCGAGGAGCAGGGCACAATTTTGGTATCGTTACGAACCTGAAACTCAAGATCTACCCTGCTAAAACAGAGACCTGGCATTATCATAATTACTACTGGCGTCAGGATAAGCTCGAAAGGGTTTTTAGAGAACTGAACAAGCTTCAAGATAATGGGAAGACGCCTCCGTTGCTGGGCGTGGTATTTGGACAGATCTATATCGACCCTTCTATCCGACGGGATGAGGTGAGTTTCGTCTCGTTCATGTTGAGTCAATCTGCGATATCTGACGAGCGTTTAGGCCATCCTCTGGTTCACATTTGCCTATGCGGGCCCAGCATCCGAGGCAGAAAGGATCATGCGCCCCTTCAACGCCATCGATGCCATCAAGCATGAAATGGGTGACGTGTCTTATCCCGAGATTCCCCTCCACCAAAACACAGACCTATCTACTTGTATCTCTGCTCCCTTCTCTCTGTCCAGCGTCATGTTGCAGACTTGGAACCTCACTACAGAACGACAGCTCTACAACCATTTCATGCGCAACGTCGCATTATACCCAGATTTAGCAGTGACTGCCCGATTATACTATGAAGGATATGCGCACCAAGGAGTGCAGGCTGTCGATTCTGCTTCGACCGCTTATCCTCATCGGGATGAGTATCATATAGCGTATGTACCCCTTCTGCTCTCAACAGCCGATCTATACTGACAAAGAGATTAGATTCTTCGCGACCGTTGTCCCTGAGGGGTCCAATCTATTGGGTCCGGCTGAGAAATGGGCCCGGGAGGCTCGTGATATGTGGTACGCGGGAGCGCCTACGCGCAAACCGGCGACATATGTCAACTACGCTGCTGGGAACAAATACGAGAGCCTCAAGTCCATCTATGGCTACGAGTCGTGGCGCTTGGACAGACTTCGAAAGCTAAAGGCAAAGTATGACCCGCACAATCGGTTCCGTTTCTACGTGCCGATTCTGTCGGAGTAACGGGACTTGGATTGCCAGGGCTTTTTAGCAGAAGCAGTCGAGCTCGACTTTAGAGGATCTAGTGGACGCCATGCGATAAGGTGTGGATAGATTTTTATAGAGTTGACAGAAGTAGCAATCTAGTTCTTGGTTTAGCTGAAACGATACGGCCAATCTTTCCGCCATCGTCTATCTCTAGAGCCACTGTTTGTTTCCAAACTGAGAAAGATAAGCACCGCCATAACCGCCCTCAATAGTCGCCTTCTCCCACACTGCTCTCATGTCTTTAACCGCAGATTCCGGTGTCGCTGGGCCACTGAAATGCGGAGCGTACTCCTTGAACTTGGCCATCATTCCCCCCATCGACTCCAACTGCTGTGGGCTCGCTGGAAATCATTAGTACACTGTAATACGCGGGGAGATATCAACATACCATGATTAAACTGGCCAACGTCAACCATTCCAGGGCACACACTCATGAACAGCACACCGTCTTTCTTATACTGGGCGTTGAACTTGGCGACCGCCATGTTCATGGCGGCCTTGCTGATGGAGTACAGCGGGGTAACGTCGTACTCGAAGTTGTTGGTAAACTCCAAGTCTGCTAGGCCAGTGGAGATAGTCACGGCCTTCTTTTCTTTGCCTCTGAGAAGAAGTGGGATGAAGAGGTTGAATAGGTGAATGTTGGCAACAACGTTGACGTCAAAGAGCATCTTGAGATCCTCTTCCAGCTCCTTCGGTGTATTACCCCTGATGGCATCAGCACTCCTGTACAGTGGCATATTATATCGTGAGAATACTCACAGGACTCCGATGGGCTCAAAGGTATCAAATTTCGAGACGTAGGCTGCGTTGGCGATGAGGTAGTCGATGCTCCCGCCAGTAAGTTTGGCGGTCTCGCTCACGGCATCCTATACTGCCGTTAGTTCTTCCTCTTGTGCAGAATGGCTCTTTCCCTTCTCATTCGTACCTTGAGTGCATTATAATTCGCCAGGTCTGCTTGGATAACATGGATGTTGGAGCGTCCGTTGAGCTCTGCATCCTGAGAAATCTTGGTGACAGTCGCAGGCTTGTCTCGCACGATACCGACAATGGTGTTGCTACGATCATTGGAAAGCTGACGAGTGAGCTCGTACTAATTGGATGAGAATTAGCTCTGACTTGGTAAGTCTGTTGGAAACCCTACTCCGAGGCCTCTGGAAATACCAGTGATCACGTAAATCGCCATCGTTTGCTTGGAAATTTGGTTGCCTGGGAGTGAGTTCGAAAGGTCTGTTGTCTTCGTTCTATGTGGTTGTCGTCTTCAGCTGGGCATACATTGTTATTCCTTTATAATATTGCTTTCTCTCAACGCCCTGAGATCTTGTTGCTGTGAAGAGCGGAGTGATTCGTAATGGCATTCTGACTTGACAAATGCCAGTTCCGTTTGTGCGCCCTAGATTAACTGCGTGGGATACCCCTCTTACCATGCTCATAGAGTGACGTACCGCATCTCATTTATCGGTGGCTTGATACTTTCACATTGGTAAGCATTCTTTGTCTTAATCATGGCTACACGAGTTTGGGTCGCGTTGCACGAATACGAATGCACGCGTCATCACCCAAGCCCAGTCTTCCATTTGCTTCTGTATCACAGGTACTCCCATGGTGCGACTTGTGGTATGACGGTTGCATCCTGTTCTTTGTGTATGTTCCGACGCTGCTGGGAAGGCCGGTGTTCGGGGCGCGATACGCTTCAGCTCTCGTTTTGCATTGGCTTCGAATAACACGTGGGGGAAAATGGAAGAATGCCAGTCTCACACTTAGATGATTCTGAAACAAATCAGGAAGAAACGACGAGCGTCTGTTGAGATCAAGAAGTCCGTATTGTAACATCTGTGATTCTAATTCTCAGATGACTATGACTTATACAAAACGATGGCTCAATAAAATGAAAGTGATATGAACCGAAAAGGTAAGCTCATTATATCGCCTGACCTACGGTTTCTTATTTGCACCTTCGCCCTCCTTGTAGTCACCATACTCCTTCATAAGCTCACCCATGTCAAACTCCAGCGCTTTGCCGTTAACAATCACCGGCTCAACATCCAACATGACAAAGAGCATGCGAGCCGGCTTCTCGTTGGAAATGTTTCTCCAGCGATGCATAGCACAACGATTGATGATAACATCCCCCTGCCGAAGGACGCGATTGACTTTTCCGTCGTCACTCAAACTGAGTTCAACTTCTCCCTCGCAGACGGTTCCAATTCCAAGGGACAAGGCGCGATGCATGTTGGACTCGCCGCCTGGTGCGAAGTCTACCATGCGAACGACACAGCCTTTAGGGATATGGAGAGAAGGCTGAGAGTAGTTAGCTACGTAAAGAGTTGTAGAGCTTGAGAGACAGACTCTGTTCATCTTTGCGAACTCCAGGTCGACGTCGCCTGTGAGTTCCACTGGATTGCTGTTGCTGCTGTACATGATGCTTTGAGCGCCAGCGCCGTCTAGCATAACGGCACGATGGTCTCCGTGATCTGTCTTGAAGGATCTCAGTCGTGCACTTGGACACCTTTAATCACAAAATGGATTTCTTACCAGTAGAAAGGCTGATTTTCCCTTGCTATCATGGCCGGTAACATAGCGGAACGGGTTTCGAAGGCCTGGAGCGGGAAACTCGGTGCATCGATTAGAAGTCGTCATGTTGATTCACTGCTGCTTATCTCGAAACAGGCTATAGGGACGGAGAACAAATATCAGCTGAGAGTTGTAGATGAGGTAGAATTTTATTGAAGAAACAGCATGAAAGACGCGGTTATCGCGACAACAGGTCTTGATACAATATGGAGTTATAATAAGATGGCGAGAGTGCGTCAAGCCCGATCGATGAGCCTCCAATTGCCAAGAGGTTTTGTTCATAGATATTCTCATGTTAAACCAGGATGCATCAAGTACAGCATGCGTGTCTGTACCATATACCAAAATCTCACTACACGGCATATAGGAAGTATGAACGGGCTTCTCAGTGGTACAATGAGTGACTGGCTATATGCACAGCATCTCGCTTGAATTCAGGTATCAAACCACAAGACTTGTCCTAGTTATTAGGCCTAACTCGTACAGCATCTCACGTCTGTCTTGCACTTCATTTATGCAACATTCCGCTTACATCTAGCGGTGTAGAAGTGTCTGTAGTGTAGTGCTGGTACAGCCTGGTTCCTCAGCAACGGGCATCAAATCTATCCGAGTGCCGATTCCATATTCTGGAAGAAAATTAATCAGCAATTGGTGAGACCTCGTTAGCAATGACAACGCGGATATTTCGCCAAACATGACCCTCATCCAGACCCCGGAGCACGACCTACAGAACAACCCTTGCATCTTGCGTACTTGCCAAGAGGTAATACCATTTTTGGTGTATTACCTCTTCATTGCCTACGTGTCCTATGCAAGTCAAGGGTTTCATGGGTTGGCACTCAGTGCAATCCTATCGGTAGCCTCGCGAGTGATGAATTATCTACAATAGCTAAACACGGAGTAATTACACACCGCTGATTATAAATCTGGCGGCGTGAAACATGACCGGCCTACAACTTGAACAAATTTGATCCTCACCTAGGGCAGTGAGAGGAGAGATAAACAAGCAGTAGGGACAAGTATACAGGATACATCTCTGATAACCCCGCCGTCATCAAGCATTCAGGCACTGAATCCTCCAGAGCTTAATCTCGATCGCCGCCAACCTTCTCACTCGACAGTCACATCCCTTGCAAAATGGCAGACAGTACCTCTTCACCTGCATTGCAAACTCCCGAATACTATGTTGGTAGCTTTCCTGCCCCAGGCCTACGCCAGATTGTCAGACATATCACCGGTCACCAAGAAGATGGCAAAGCCCATTTCCTAGTCTCAGACCATGGCGAACATTACCGTTTCATGGGTGAGAACAAGGCCGTGGCCAATATTATCTACTCGACTCAAGAAACACCTGTCAACCTCAATGAAGACGTTGATGTTGTAAAGGCCAAGCAGGAAGAGGTAAGCTTCCCAAAACTGTTACAAGCTTTGGCCACTGATTTAATACATAGCCTCCCTTCCACTATCGCAACGGGTCTATTGTGCGCATGATTGACTTTGGCCCTGGTGTAGAGTCGCCATTCCATCGGTCTCTGACTATTGACTACGGCATCGTCATCGAGGGAGTCTTTGAACTGACCCTCGACTCTGGGGAGAGGCGTATCATGCGCCAGGGAGATGTCTGTATCCAAAGGGCTACTGCACATAAGTGGAAGAACATCACGGACAATGAGACTATGCCAGGACGTATGATGTGGATTTTGCTTGATGCTAAGGAGCTTACTATAGGTGGGAGCAAGGTGGAAGGGTTTCTTGGTAGTTTAGAGAAGGAGTATCAGGGTCGAGGCCACTATTGAGATAATTTTTATCACTTCATTATGAGATTTGACGGTGTCTCAGCGGAGGGAAAGGAGATTGCCCATATGTGTTAACTTGTGTCCTTTATCTTTGTGTTGGGGCTGAAGCCTCTTTTACCCTCTCAACCTTATCACAGATGATGTCTGAGCTGTGACTGTCCACATACTTATAATTGGTAGTATGACAACTCGTTCCGTCTTTGCTCCGCCTGCTGTAGTCTAGGTATTGCAGGCACCAGTAGGAGTCGGCGAAAATTCCGGTGTTTCTGAGTGGAGCACATAAGAAGCGAAGATCCTGAGGCCATCCTGCCATCAGAAATATCACGCTCTTAATCCCTCAACAGTTTATGGCCGATCCTGGGATTAGTAACAATGAATGGAGACCCGTAGAGGACTAGGCTGGAGAACTTGATTGCCGATGTTCAAGACCTGGATATGCAATCTGCATGCTCGAGAGGTTGTCGGTCTAGCAGTTGAAGGAGGAGGATCACCCAAGCAATGAGCTCAAACGGAACAAGTGGCAATAGACACAACATGGAATAGAGCTAATATGCATAAAGCCTAAATGCTATTCTGTATTAGCATTTGGAACTGCAAAATAAGAGCTGAAAGGTCATGGCGCTACCGTTGGCGCTATTGAATCGCGTTAGTGGGCGACTCAGTTCTAGGCTCTCGGGAAAGCTGTCACTATGGCCCTAGTGGCCAAATTTGAGATTAAGGAGCGGAAAAGATGTCCAATGAGGAGTAAATCTCGGTAAGTTCCTGATATGCGTGGTCGGGACTAGAAAGTGGAAGCAGAAGATGCTTGAAGAGGTCCCGCTATCGCTTGGGATCGTGATGCTCTGTGCAGTTGACATTGGGAGCGGATAATAGTCGAGATTCTGAAATTAGCCGAATTATCGTAATGAGAGTATATCATCTGAATGGATTGAGGTAACCCTAACTTGGAGCTGATCTCAGTCTGTCTCTCGATTCGTGATTGACTTCTCGATATGGTGCTTTCTTACCTTCACCGTACGATCATGAGGTCGACCTTGATGTCAAATTTCAGGGTCCACATCAATGACATCTAACACCAATCCAGGCACCAAAACACTAGACATCAATAGCCCTACTACCGGACCCAAAAGGCGCAGGCTGAACATCTCAACATGGGCAACGCCACACTACACTATTGAATGCCCTCGGCATCACCAATTCCGCAATAGGGGGACCAAATACCCGGGAAATACTTAAAATACAACATGCAATTCCAACTTTTCCTGTGAGCTTCAACCGTCCAACTCGGTCTGTCATTCATTCGTTATTTGATTTGGTTTACCCCGACGCTCACTATGCGCTCCTTTATCGCCATCGCGGCTCTGGCCATTTCCGGCGCTGTCGCTGGCCCTTGCAAGCCTCGAACCACTGAGACTTCTGCCTCCGTCGCTTCAGAGACTTCGTCTGCTGCTATTGAAGCTACCACGCTTCCTGCTCCTCCCGTCGATTCTATTATTACCAACACCTGCACCGGCGGTGGTCTCACGAGCCTTGATCCTTTCGTCACTACCGGCGATGTCACCCTCAACACTGAAGATGGTTACAACCCTGGTGGTGGAAGCTCTGATAAGAGCTGCGCTGCGCTTAGTGCCCAGGGGTCTCCCGGCGGCCGCAAGCGTCAGACTCTCGGAGACGTTGCTGCGCTGAAGCAGTTGCTCACTGGTCTGAACGTGCGAACTCAATACACCGTTCAGTTCTTCTACCTCGTCTTCACTCCTCCCCGAGCGACAACTTCTTGTGTTCTCGAGGCATTCATCGGTTCGCAGAAGTTCTTCACCACTGGAATTTTCTCCAACGGTGCCAGTATTAGCTACAACGAGGTCTTGGTCTCGACTTCTGCCCCTGCTACCCAGGGCTTCTTGAACATCCAGACTACCTGCTCTGCTGGAGGTTCTGCTATGGTGCTTGTTGATTCTATCTTTATCTCTAACCAGGTCACTCCGGAGAACATCAACGACTTTAGACTTGACTTTGGAGGCGGTGATATTCGTGAGCCTGTGAACAGCCCTGCGACTACCCAGGTTGCTCCCACTACTCAGCGTGGGCCTGCTACCCAGACTTTCCCTGCTACTCAAAGCAGCCCTGTTACCCAATCTGAACCTGCCACTCAGAATGGGCCTGCAACTCAGACTCTTCCCGTCACCCAAAGCAGTCCTGCTACCCAATCTGAACCTGCCACTCAGAATGATCCTTCTACTGAATCTCAGCCTGCTACTCAAAATAGCCCTGCCACTCAATCCGAGCCTGCGACTCAGAATGGCCCTTCTACTGCCACCGATGTTCCCAGTCAAGGTCCTACAACCGTCCCTCAGAACCAAGGCACCGAGTCTACTCAAGGAACCGCCATCCCCACCACCGAGACTGCTGTCGAGGAAGCTACAACTGCTGGTGGCGAGTCTAGTGAGGCTACTTCCGCTCCTGTCAACCCCAACGACGTCACCACTCAGACATTGAACCCCGGCTTCCATACCACCACTTCTGCAAACGGGGGTGCCTCGACTGATGGCAACTTTGTTTCCACCACTACTCGTCCTGAGACCCAGCCTTCCACTTCTACTCCCGTCGGTTCCCAAACGGTCACTGCCTTCGACCCTGACGCTACCATCGGCCCCCTCAACAACGCTGAGCCTGTCCAAGATAACTGCGTCGGCACCAATCTTATTCCCAACGGCGACTT
This sequence comes from Fusarium miscanthi, assembly GCA_014898875.1. Lineage (NCBI taxonomy): Eukaryota > Fungi > Ascomycota > Sordariomycetes > Hypocreales > Nectriaceae > Fusarium > Fusarium miscanthi. The sequence continues at coordinate 203,704 of JAAVUA010000187.1, forward strand.
TGAGTCTGCATCAAGTGGTTGGCAGATTTCCGGAAATGCTGGTATCACCTACAACGGCCAGTACGGTCCTCAAGCTCGTGCCAACAGCGGAAACCTCGCCATGTAAGCCCCCTCACCCCCAATCACCTTTTTATGCAGCGATACTAACAATTTCCAGGGCTCTCCGCTGGCCTCAACAGGATGGCGTCAAGGCCGGTTTCAAGCGCACCATCAGTGGCCTCGTCCCCGGTCAGACGTACTATCTCGGCTACGGCCACCACACGGGCGACGGCGCCCATCTTCCCTACTACGAGTGTGACATCCTCGTCAAGTTCGACGGTGTCAACTTTGACGACTTTGATCCTTTCTACGACTCTAATGCTTGGTGGCAGTACCGCAACCGCATGAACTATGTCACACCTACGCATTCGACGGTTGAGCTGTCGTTTGTTCTTAGTTGCAACAATAACCCTGCTCCTTTTACACTTCTTATGGATGATGTTTTCCTTTCTGCTTGTCAGAAATAGATGATTATTGAAGGATAGGTCATCTTATAGAATAGACTTAATACGTAAGGTCTTATGATCCTCGCATGCGAAACAGCGAGATAGCATAATGATAGTCGATGTTCCGTTCTTCAGCCTCTGGCTATCCTTGTGACCATTCTACTTCCACGTCAAGATTCTTGAATTGTTCTACCAACGCAGCAACATCTTCGGTCTCAATTGTAATCGAGACAAGGTCGATTTTGTGAGCCCGGTCCCGAATGAATTTCCAGCTCACATTTCCTTTACCATGAATACTTTCGAGATCACGAGTTAACGTTTTGAGCTGGAACTTCTTCGGCTCTCCGACGATCTTGACAATTCCTGGTTCTTCGGGCGTAGACATTTTTGGAGTATGGGCGTGTCAACTGGCGGTACTGCCAGCTCTTCGTGGCGGAACAAAGAGGACTATGTATATCACCAAGTCGCTACAAGAGCAGTGCATAGCGGGTGCTGCGTAGCCTTCTAATAAGAGTCCCAAGAACAATGAATGACTGTTATGCATTGCCATTCAGTTTTGATTCACGTCTGAGAGCTCATTCCATCGGCGATGAGCTTTCAGGGCAGGGAGATGTGCCAGCTTACGATAACACAATTCCTAGAAACCACCGATCTCCAGAGCATCTACGTTATACATCTTCCTACGACAGACTTAGTCAAGGTGAAACATTTGCATTTGCAGCATTAGTATTTATAGGTAGTTCAATCTAGCTCTCTGGCCACGAACTCAGGCCACGTAAACGTCACCCCCAAGTCTCCAAGCATTTCCCTCAAACCAACCAGATCAACAGTGTCGGATGTAAAAATGAGCAAATCGTCAACCCTGTGCCATGTTGCCTTATCCTCTCCGTAAATTATTTCCAAGGCAACGTCAAGGTAGTCAAGGCTGAAAATCTCAATCTTCGGTAGAAGATATGAATATCCGATGCAAGTCGTCATTTTGATGATAGGTTGTCTCGGCGAAGACTGGTAATCGAATTTTTGTTTTCTGTTGGAATGTCTTGTGCGACGTCAGGAGATTGGGTCGCCGAGCGTGGTTTTATTCTTTTGTGCGTTGCTTGCCATATTGTGAATAACTCTGTTTGGGCCTCGAGCTATGAATGTGAGACGGCTGGTTTGAGCTGAACATCTGTTTACCTCGACCTCATCGACAGGTTAGTTATCGGCTGCAGAACCCGGTGTGCATCACGTCTCATGTTGCCATAGATGTTATGACGGCTTTGGTAGTTTGTCAATTCCCCTCTCCGCTGTGGTTAGATGTTCAAACTGTTTTGATCGATGCTGAAAGCTTATGGCATCTCAGCGAGGTTAGATGTTCAAATATTGGTATATATCAGACATTGCAGTTTTTCACGTGTTGGTCAGACTGATCGTCAAACATAAATATTGGCCTCAGGCGAAGTGGTAATTGAAGGCGCGAAATAAACTCTATTATCGTATATTTATCAAACTAGGCATTTGTCGTAAACCCTTTTTTCATTAACCTCTTGTATATCTTACAGACGCGACTTGGTGTCCTCCTCACGACCCTTCAGGTTGGGATGAGGGGCGCGAACAGGTCGAGTGACGGCGTAGAAAGCAAAGCCCTGAGATTGGGTAGAGAACTGGACTGGGTCAGCATGGAGCAGTGTGAGCGAAGTGAAGCGTTACCGACCTTGACCTTGGAGCCAACGTGGAAGAAAGCAAAGTCTCCGGTAACTAGGTGGTGAGTGATACCAGTAGCCTCGTCCTACGATCGTCAGTTCTATTATGCGTGATAAGATGAGTTCTGCAGAGAACATACCAGCACGTCAATCTGACCACTCAAGACATACTTGCTCTCCTCAAAGTCGTAGTGCGCAGGACGAGCGGGGCCAGCCTCGATCTTGTAGAAGCCGGATGTGATGTGAGCGGGGGCATCGGTCTTTGTGCGGATTGTATGGAAGTCAGCGACGGTGGCGTTCTCGCCTTTGGGCAGAGGGATGAACTCGTGGCCGGCGCCCTTGATGACGGTGAGAGGGACGAGTTTAGACATTTTGGCGATTTATGGGATATGGAGAGTTTAGGTGTGAAGGGGGAGATACGAAAAGATAAGGACGGACTTTTATACTTTTATACCTTGAGAGTTCAACGTGTAAGACACTCGGTAACAGCCCCGATGCTGGGGAGGATTTGTGGGGAACGGATGTCCTCCCGGTCTCCACTTCGGTACGGAGGTGAATTTGATGGTGACTTGAAGCTACAGTTATTACTCGATTTCTGATAAGAAACCGCAGATAAACCTAAGACTCATACATTCTATCAGATTTTTTTGATATCTCTGTTTAGAAATATCTCTTAACTATTCTCTTCATGCTCCTTTGTCGCATCAAATGCCGGCCGAGTTAACTCTCCGGGTTCTGGGGTTAGCGTAGCCGCCCGGACGAGACTCGGCATTTTCGTCCTCCACGTGATCGGAAAACTGTCATTGCTGCCGAGAGAAGCTGAGCCTATCTGTCACATCAAGAGAAGTATATCTTGCGAATGGACTGTGAGAAATCCACCAGAACCGTTGTTGTCTAGATAATTGACTATACCATATGCTGTACCCTTACCAGGGGAGGCAAGAAACTTTAGGATCTTTACCCTAAGCATGAGAATATTTAGGTAACTTAGCCTAAGCTTAGTGAAGCCTTTACTAAATTCTTTATGGCATCATCCTTTAAGGTGTTAAGTTTTCTTGCTCCCCGGGGCCTCAGCTTGGTATCTACGGTTATCCAGGCCCGGAAATTGTGATGTCAGTGGGTAAAGCCTGTAGCGGTCGGCATGCCTTTATCGGTTGTCATCAGTGGTCCCGTATCGATAGGATCATTACTAAATGTCTTTCTTCTAGCTTTTGGACCCAATCAGCTATTTCCACTACTAGACCAAGCAAAACATGTGCATATCGATGTTTTGAGATTCAAGTCTGCCTTGCAACTTGGCATTTATAACTGATTCAGAAATTACTCCTTCCAATTTGACGTTCCCGACGGCCTTGCATTCAATGGCGAAAGTCTCCCTTTACTATTGGGTCACAGGTCGGAGGCTGACAGACTAGAGGCTCAGCTGGAACGCCACCAAATCCGTGTCTCGAGATGCCAACTCATAGCTGACAACCGAGATGCTCCCTTTTCTTTGCCTTTGTTTTTTTCTCTTTCTCATCTATATTTCTTCTTATTCTCTGCTTCTTCCCCTCTACTGTGAATCCTATATACAGCCTGATTGAAACCCGATGGACGCCATAAAGAAACTTTCTGGCTGGAGGAAGACAGCGCTTTACCTTACCATTCTCGCTACAATCCTCGCGATCTTGCTTGTTACTGTACTTATCATATCTCTTCATGTAGTCAATGGCGGGGGTGCATCAATATTTGGAGAAACAGCAATTTTGAGTGGTTCTTGCGATAAAATCTCACGGGTGAATCTATGGACCCATCTCGCCATCAACATCATCGGAACAGGCGTCCTTGGCTCATCCAATTTCTTCATGCAAGTCCTCGTTGCTCCAACGAGACAAGATGTCGATCGCGCCCATGCTTCAAAGCGCTGGGTAGAAATTGGTGTCCATTCCATTCACAACTTTCGCTTTATTTCGAAGCGCCGGATTTTCCTTTGGGCACTCTTCTCACTTACCAGTATTCCTCTGCATTTGGTCTTCAACGGTTCTGTTGTGGAGTCGAAGGCTACGAATGGATTTGTGGCCATCATGGTCTCGGAGACCTTTCTCGATGGTGCAAGATTTACTCTTCCGTCTGTGACGACATCGTCCAGCTACTCTTCCATTCTAGACAGCGAGAGCGCCCCCAATAAAACCATCAGGAGTATCAAGAGTTCTCTGGATGGACAGTCCTGGGAACGCTTAGGATTCCAAGATTGTATGCGACGCTATAATGATCTCGAGGTCCTCATGCTGGATCACCGGCATGTCGTTATGGTCATGAGCAATCAGAATAACACGCCTAGCTCTCAGTGGACTCGAGCCAATGTTGTCAAAGGAGGTTACGGGTGGGACGATCAAGATGCACCAAATTCTCTCTGGTTCGCGGGCGCTTATTATCGGTTTAGAAATTCGCGGGGACTCATCACAAATTCTACGAATAACAATACGGTACCTGGTTACTATATGCAGCTCGATCCAGACACTGGAGCGATCTATATGAACGAAACGAAGTATGAGCCCGCATTCCAAACGATGAAGGTTGACTACTGTCTCTCCGAGAGCTTCCACGCTCCCTGTCGACTGAGCATTGCAAATCCCCTTCTCCTTATTGTCTGCATCATGTGTATCTCCAAGTGCCTGTTATGCGCCTATACCTTGAAGGTCAGGTCTTGGAGTACTGAAGAACCTCTCATGACAGTCGGGGATGCAATTTCTTCTTTCATTGCCAAGCCAGATCCTTGCACAAAAGGCATGTGCACACTGGATGCTGAGGACCTGCACATGAAACTTGATCCAGAGAGGGCACTGAGCAGTCCGCGGTCCTGGAAGACGAAACAAGTAGTGGCCGGCAATGCAGTAAATCCTGGTATTTGGATCCTTTCTTACATGCTTATCGGAAGTCTATTAGTTCTCGGTGGGCTCCTCCTTATCCCTGCGCTGCAAACGCAGTCTTTGTAAGTCGTCGCTCAAAACTTACATCGAAGGGCTGACACATCGGTGTGTAGGCGAGAGTCGCGGTTCGCACATCATCAGAAAAACGCCGACGTCAACGATTCGGGGCTCAAGTCAGCATCACTGCTCGGCCTTACCATGATATCGAATACCCCGCAACTCCTACTATCTCTATGCTACATGACATTGAATGGGTTGATAACTCGAATGCTTGCTGAGTTTGAATGGGCTAGCTACGGGATTGACTTCAAGACTTTGAGAGTAACGAGCCCTAAGGGTAGCCAACGATCAACCTATTGGCTCCAGCTTCCCTACCGCTGGTCAATCCCACTTCTCGCCATTAGCAGTTTACTCCATTGGGTTTACTCCAATTGCTTTTATTTAAGTAATTACGAATGTAAGCGGATTATCGCTTTGTCGGAAAACGATGTCAGGCTCTTGAAACAACCTACTGACAGCTTTCATTAGTCTATGACCCCATAATTCCTTATGACATTGTGGAAATTGATCGCGGTCTTCAATTCTCCTCCGTGGCCATTTTGATTGGTTTCTCGATATCAGTGGTGATCGCGCTGAGCCCCATGATTCTGGCAAAGCGCCATTTGCCAGGCCAGATGGTTCTAGGAGGAAGCAACTCCAAGGTCATCTCGGCTGCTTGCCACTGTATCCCCGTCACTTCGAGCCATGTAGCACCAAAGGCTTCCACGGTAACTGTTAGTCCCCTGGCGACATCGGAAAGCGTAGGAGGCCCATTGGATCGGATGGCGACTATTGAATTGAGATGGGGAGATGTGTCGACAATCAATGCAGAGAGCGAGATTGGCCATCTTGCATTTGGAGTTGAGGAGCAGGGAGTCACAAAGCCAGTGGAGCAGAAACACTACAGTGGAAGAGGTTGTAATTCTTGAATTATTCCTTCTAGCGTTACTCAGATATTCAGCCTGGTATGCGTAGCAACAGGCTTCGCCCGCATCATCAACGGAGTCTTGATCCACAAGGCAAATGATTTCTGATCCGCCCAATTCCGACTCTCGTCACACAACTCAAGATCATACTTAAACAGCAGTGTCGCCAACATGAGCCTCATCTCGTGCATGGCCATATTCTGTCCCAGGCAGTTCCGAGGTCCAAATCCGAAAGGCTGGTGAGCCTCCCACATATCCCCAGCATACCTTGAGTCTGTCTTTAGCCATCTCTCCGGCACGAAGGTGTCGGCGTCCTTGAAGTTTGACTCAGAGTGGTATGTGGAATAGTGGTGGACTGATACACGCGTCTCTGGTGGGATATACTTGCCCAGGATTTGCTGGCCGCCTGCTTGGACGACTCGCGGACTTCCGATGGGAACCGGTGGATACACTCGGAGGGCTTCCTTCAGACAAGCATTCATATACTTGAGCTCGGCAAGGCGTTCGAAAGTCAGATCGTCGGTACTCGTGAACTTGCCGCGGATCTCTTCAAGCAGTGTCTTCATCTTCTCGGGGCGTGTAAGCAGGTTATAAAGGCAACCGCTCAGTAGTGTCGCTAGAAATTTGATCATGTCAGTCATTGTCGCGTACGTCTGTCGGAAATACATACCCGTTGTTTCAGATCCAGCAAGCATAAACAGTTCTGCGTTAGAGTGCATTTCCTCAAGCGTAAGCCCTTTGCCCTCCTTTGCCGACATGACCAGGTTCCAAACATCAGGCTGATCAGAGCCATTCTCCAAACGGTGGTTCACACGATCCTCTGAGTGCTTGCAATGCGTGACGCGCTGCTGTGTAACTGACTTTGGTTCAAAACGAGTAAAGATGGCGTTGAGGATGGGGTAGTAGTTGATCATAGAGGCAATCGGCAACATCTTGAGCGATTCGAAGATGGACTTCACCCATGGGCTGTATTCGTTCTGTGCTAGGAGATTAAGAGGGTGGCCGAAGCAGAGCTCGGCCATTACGTCGAAGGTTGTGAAGTTGAGAAGTTGTGTCATCTCAACTGGTTTGGCGCCGTCGTTTCCAACCTCGGAAATTTTATACATGAGGAGTTCTGAGTACTTCTTGAAGAGAGGCTCCTGTTGTTTCAAGGCGCGCTCTGAGAAGGCCGGTGAGAATAGACGTCGCACGCGAATATGGTTCTCAGTATTGGTAGTAAGCATACTAGGAACGCCTAGCAACTGTATAAGCCAAGCTCAAACTATCACCTCTGTATGAACATGCTTACCATTCACCGGCTGTACAGAGAATTCCTGCGCCTTCTCCGTAACTTTAGGTCCATGGATATCATTCCAGGCCTCGCCAGCCGTGTAGCTCACATCGGTCGGGCCAAAACGAACAACAGGTCCATATCGATCGTGCAGAGCCTTCATCCACTTCACATCCTCGCCCTTGAGCGAGGCCAGCCAGTAAGGAATGCGGGTGATCCCGCAGATCTTGGGGCCGGGGATGTTCGCTAGCGGATGCAGCGTGACATAATAAATTGCATTGCTGACAATATACAAGCCCAGAATGGCTATGAATGCGAGAATAGGTCCCATTGTGGACGCGACAATACGTATTTGCAGTGAGGAAAAAGCAAATGCCGAGGAGGAAAGAAGGCGATTGAAGAAGGAATCTTGGTTGCTTAGTTTACGAGGGCGGTGACTGGTGGCTACAGACGGGATGGAAAAGTGACAGGTAATAACCAACATCATTGAGTTCTACTAGGGGTTGTTTCTGCATCGTCCCCGGTCGTAAAAACGCTCCTTTGCGGCGTTGCGCTGTAGGTGGGCACTCAAGCCAAGGCCTCCGCAAATGAAACATGAAGAATTTTTCATCAAAATATTATCCACTAGTTAGAACCTGTCCTGTCCTTCTTAAGCACCAGCCAATTTTGGGCTGTTTTCTTTAGCACGAGCTCAGTCTATATTCATGAACTGCTGCTCTCCCAACTCGGACAGTCTTCATGGAAGACCCTGAGTCGAGAACTGAGGTAATTGCTCACAGATGTTTATTCGTTTAGGAGACTCGTCCCTGAACCCTTCATACCACAGTCCTTGGCTGTTGCCGTAGCTCAAACTCTATTCCCAATCTGGGCTGCTCTATTGGATAAGAGGCTGTAGCGCGAGGTCTAGGGCCCGGGGATAGTTTCCCCGGAGCAGGGGACCAATACGTTAGTGAGTTGTCGTCTCTTGTCTCTTCCCAGTAGAAATGGGCCTGTTGGTTCAGATCAGGCATTCATTGCCTTTGGGACTTGATCTAGCTTTTTCTTTTGTGGGCAAAAAGCAAAGACAGGAAATGAGAAGTTGCATCATTGCCTTGCGTTCTGGCCTACGGGTCATGACTTGCATGACATCCCAGTATATGGTGGGCTAAAGCGGCTCGCATTCTCGTATTGTTTTGGGTCAAGGAACCACGGCATTGTATCCGCGACCCTTCGAGGTCGTATTTTCATACCAGAAACTTTGCTTCTTTGACCCTCCAACCACATATCCGTATATCATTCCAATCAGACCTCGCGAACACGGAACAAAAGCGCCATGAGTGTCTTGGCCCTACCCGCCTCCCCACAGCGGAAAACGGAATTAGATCAGGTCAAGACAAGCGAGGTAAAACGTCCCGTGTGCATGACCCAGCCAGAAGTAACCTAGACAAGGGGGCCCTACAACCAACAGCCATGGAGGAATCGACACCTTGCGTGGCCAACAATCTGCTGACAGGGTTAACCAGATCCATCATGCACGGCAGTGACGGCAATAAAGAGATCCCGCCCCTTTCATTAAGCAGTTTCGTCCCAGCCATACTCAATCGAGCGTCTTCTTGTGTTCGTAATTTGACGACTTCAAGATGGCGGCATCAATGACTGGAGAGCAAATCCAGGCTCTCGCCGATGCTCTGGAACCTTTGACGCCGAAAAATCTAGGGCCAGCTGTTCAAGGCTTCGCTGTCGCCTTCGGTATTACAAGCGTCATCGTCGTCTGCCTCAGGATCTATGTGCGCGCGGGTCTATCTGGAGTATCACCACGACTTCTTGGGTTCGAGGACTACCTAGCTGTTGTCGCGACAGTAAGCTGCCCTCTTCTAATACAACTACCAAATTGACTAACGTGAGCAAAGATACTTTTAATACCCGCCGTCGTTTTCGCATTCCTTGCAGCACGCTATGGAGTCGGTTCTCGCGATGCGAATATCCCGAACCAGATGTACCTCATCCGCGCCAGCGAGTACCAGACCTACTGGGAGCTTTTGTACTTCACCTCGTCGACCATCATCAAGTGCGCCATCGGCTTTACATGCATACGCCTCGATCGTCGGAAGCGAGTTGTCTTTCCTATATGTGTCAACATGTCGATCATGGTCATCGTGACGATACTGGCCCTGGTATTCGTGTTTGCCAATTGCAAGCCCTTCAATGCGACATGGAATCCAGCTATGTGAGTTCAAAAAACAATTACGCAGCCACGAGTACATTGTTTTGCTAATGGGGATGTCAGGGGAACGTGTCAGAAGGTTATTAGCTTGCAGACGGTGAGCTACATCGTTTCGGCGATCCAAATGGCGACCGACTGGGCATGCGCCATCATTCCATTCTTTATCGTAGCAGGACTACAGATGTCTCGGCGAAGAAAGATATCCGTCATCGCTATTCTCGGTCTTGGTGTTTCAGCTAGTATCGCGACCTGTATTCGGATGCCGTATCTCAAGTACTACGACGTGGTGAAATATCCGAACGAGATTGCATGTATGTTTGACCACCTTGAGCCCTTGTTTGCTCTATAAGTGCACTTGCTAACTCTGCTATCTAGATCATCTCGGCGTCATCAGTATCACCTCCAACGTCGAATGCTGTCTCGGAATTATCGCATGTTCTCTACCCCCGCTCCGAAAGCTATTCAACTTCTACTACGGCTCCTCCCGGGAGGCGAACTATCAGTACACGGGCGAAGTGAGTCTCCCAGGTCTACCCTGTCATACCTTGAAACATCCCGCTGTGGGGCACAAATACCTGAATGCACTTGCTAACTATCGCAGAGCGAGAATGTCCTTCAGAATTCTAGTCAGGGTATCAGATTGGATTCCATCAATGGTCGAAAAGGGACGTTCCATGCATCAGCACAGTGTGTTCCATCACAAGCTCGGGACCATGAAACAGACGATGATAATTCGAGCAGTAAGGGAATAATACGGAAGACGGAGGTCAGAGTTAGCTCATCGCGGTATAACTCATAGCCTGAAACTATTTTGCGCAAGGTCTCATATGAAAGCGCCATGATGTTGGCTGAGACTAATGCTATATGAAATTGCCGGGTCAAAACTAGGCAAGTCATGGAAACAGATAGATAGATAGAATAAATACAAAAGTAGAAATTACATATCACTAGATGTCGTTTTAGGCCCAGTGCACATGTCTGATGAGATAGACACCCGTCGCCATTGGATGCAAGACGATCGGCTGAGTTATCACCTTAACACGTGCAGCCGCTATGCGCACTAGTTTCTGTTAGCGTAGAATCGGCAACTAGCATTTTCAACAGTCTACCAAGTCTCGTGAAGCGGCTTCACATGGAAATTCCGGCCATTGCCAAGCCCACACAGTCATCGTATGGGACCAATTATACCTCTTATGCCAATTACAACAGGTTTTCAATACAAAGGGAAGCCAGTGATTACCATTCCTGGATGCTGACGCGGGGTCGAGGATAAGCTTACTTCGCTGACGCTGCTGACATGTTTGAACAATGACTATAACAATCAATGACTATAAGAACCTCGAAATATCTCTCATTGCCGTCCCTTGAATTCTGTACCAAGTTCTGCGTTCTGATCTACAATTTTGTCGCATCGTCTTGACATCATTAAAAATGGCAATCACAGATAAGATTCACCCAATCTACAGCCTCTGGTTCCTCTGGGTCGACCCCATCCTAACTCTCATGGGTATGTATGGCAACTTTATCGACCACGATCTCGCCATGCAGGCCTTCTTCGTAAACTATCTACCAACCGATCACTTCCGCTGTTTCATCTACCAGATCGGCGGCATGGGCACGTCATACCTAATCATCTTCGTCGCACTACTACGCTACACGCACGACATCAACATCTGGAAGATAGTGCAGCTGGCTATTCTGCCCGCTGACTTCACCATGCTCACGGCCATATACATCGGCATGCGCATCTCGGGTAATTTGGCGCTCGCAGATTGGCGCTGGGAAGACTGGTTCAGCATTGTTATCACGGGTATCTGCACGGTTCTCAGAATCGCATTTGTGCTGGGCGTTGGGGTCAAGGATACGAAGGGGAGAGCCAAGAGGGCTTAACTTAGTTCGGCCAACAAGGCACAGCCGGTAGGGCTGACGAGATGAGATTTTGGTGGCGGACGGGATGAGATGGCTAAATTCGTTTCGTGGGTTGGGTTAGCGAGCCCAGACTTGAGGCTCTGCTTGCGCCGCAGACTCACGATGACCTCAAGACGCGAGTTCCTGGATCGGAAGAGTTTTCCGGTGTCGTATAGAAATACACAAGACCCCACTATTGACCAATTTTTCTCTCTACTGCCGTTTCATTCTTCCGCCGTGGGAAAAAGTAGTTAATGCTGTTTTCTGGTTTGATTACAAGTGGAGACTTGACAATTCCTAAAGCGGTATAAATCCCAATTCCTCGATGCCCAAGCAGGAATTTCACGCGGATCCGCAAGCTCATGACTCGATTCCTCTCCCTCAAAAAGTGATCACCACTTTGAGTTCTCTTAAACGTCTGCCTGATAATCCCTGCTATTATGAAAATTGGATAAGTTGATTGGGGATTCTGGTCTGTGGAGGAATTCGGCCCTTTACCCAGAATCGCGGGGGTCTAGCGTCCCCGTGATATCCTCGTTCTACCCAAAATCGCGTTGTCTACCATGAGAAGAAGCTATATCCAGGTCCGTATCTTTCCGTCATGTTGGAGATGGTGGAGTTTTTGGAGTCATCTGCTTGGGGCAACGGGCCGACAGTCGAAACGAGTAGGAGTCGGTTATCCAAGGTTCTTACCCTGGACACGGAGACACGGCGTGGTGAGAGCATCTCCGCATCTTGTTCGCCATGGGGAAGCGTTAAGGTTGATTTGTGGGTTTGTGGTGCAATTTGACGGGGGGACGTTGGGCGCGGTATTTTACTCGGCTGCTGTTGATGATGCCGATTCTCCGGTAGCAAATCATAATATCTCACGACGTGAGGTCTAGATCGAGGAATAAAAGTTTAATTGACATTAGTTATGTTACATTGTGATGATTCGTAAGCTGTCAATTGAAGCAAAATATGAGATCCGGTGATCAAGCGTAGGGTAGCTCTCACAGTGAGGCATCGTCATGTTACCACTTATTCATTGACAGCCAAGAGATGCGGCTCAATCATGGCAAGATCGCAAACGCTCTAGTGCTCGCTTCAGCGGCCGCTTTCATTGAATCAGTCTAGTCTACCACGAGATCCCATCTTGGCATGAGAATCGCGATGCGATCGATGTCTTTGACTTGGTATCGCCTTACGCCTTATATTTACATCTCATGACAATTAACAAAAAACTCACTTCGGTCATGCCACGCTAGGAGTTTTTGTTCCAGCTTCTTCACGCCGACGTTCCAATGTCGGCCCTTAATTACGGAATGGCTTGTTTTCCCGGGTCGAGGGAGAGAAACAGGGCGACGGTCAACCGCTCCCGTGACGTAAAAGGCTTGCTGTAGAACATTTCTAGAAAAGGAACATCATTCATCCGCGGTTAGTCTCATGTCGATCCCTCGCGGGACTTGGAAGAGTGGACATGCCATTGTGACCGCCCACGCGACTCATTGGCCTATCCACCGGACCGACACATTCAATGCGACGCTTTAAAGGCTTCTCGGCAATGATGGATGGTTCGATGAACCTGTAGGAGTAGAGGATCATCCGAGTAAGCATCATGTCACTGGTGATAATCGCGCGGTGATGCCGCTCTAAAATGTTCAATCCTACGTCGCCAACTTAACTTACCGATACAGCAGACGCGTTGCGGAACTCCACCCCATCCATGATCGGCTCAGACGGCATCTTCTGATGGAGAACCAGCGGCGAATCTTTCGGTGCTACCGTCATGGCCACGCTCCGCATTAGCTGCTGTTCCCCATAACTTTGTGCCGTTGCATTTTGCGGTGCCCCATGGCGAAACAGACTACTCACATAAAGTCTCTCCAGACTGGCGGAATTGTGGGTTGCATATAAAATCCTGGGGTTTGCCGCCGCGACAACAAATTCCTTCTACAGGTGTCACTGACAACCTTTTACTCCTCACTACTCATTACACAACTATAATTCTTTCGCCATGGGCAAGAGTCGACAGAACTCGACCACCACGGTCGATCGTGAGAAGGATGAGATCCAGAAAGCAATGGGTCACGAAAAAGCAGAGTTCGAGGCCCTTGAGGTAGCTCGTCATGGCGGTCGCGAGATCGACGAGCTCATTGACGACATGGAGCGCCAGCTCGATGAGGCTGGCGGTCTGAACAAGGGATTCTTTCAGGTCCAGTTCGCCAACCCCAAGCACTTCACCTGGCTCCTGGTAGCGTTCGCATCCATGGGTGGCCTCCTCTCCGGTCTTGACCAGTCTCTCATCAGCGGCGCGAATTTGTTCCTGCCCGATGACCTTGGCCTCACTGAGCATGAGAACAGTCTTGTCAACTCTGGTATGCCGCTTGGTGCTGTTGGTGGCGCGCTGCTTTTGTCGCCTGCGAACGAGTACTTTGGTCGAAAGGGTGCTATCATCATCTCCATTATTCTTTACACTATCGGTGCTGCCTTGGAAGCTGGTTCAATCAACTTTGGTAAGTCGTCTACCTTCGCGCCACCATCATCAACATGCTGACTGTTCAGGTATGATCGTTTCATCACGAGTCATTCTCGGTCTGGGAGTCGGTCTCGAGGGTGGTACTGTCCCCGTCTATGTCGCCGAGACCGTCGAGCGCCGAATTCGCGGTAACCTCGTCTCTCTCTACCAATTCAACATCGCCCTCGGTGAAGTTCTCGGCTACGCAGTAGGCGCTATTTTTCTCAACGTCCCCGGAAACTGGCGCTACATTCTCGGCTCATCTCTCCTCTTCTCAACCATCATGTTTTTCGGCATGCTCTTCCTCCCCGAGTCTCCCCGTTTCCTCATCCACCAGAAGCGTCACCTCGATGCATACAAGGTTTGGAAGCGCATCCGCGGTATCGAGGATCACGAGTCTCGTGAGGAGTTCTATGTCATGAGTGCCACTGTCGTTTCAGAGGAGAATGCTGTTGCTGAGGGTGCCAAGAACCATCGCTTCCCCTGGATGGACTTCTTTACTGAGCCCCGTGCTCGTCGCGCTCTTGTCTACGCCAACATTATGATTCTTCTTGGTCAGCTTACTGGTGTCAACGCTATCATGTACTACATGTCCGTCCTTATGAACCAGATTGGCTTTGACAAGAAGGAATCCAACTACATGTCCCTTGTTGGTGGTGGATCTCTGCTCCTTGGCACTATCCCCGCTATCTTCCTCATGGAGAGGTTCGGTCGACGATTCTGGGCCATCACTATGTTACCTGGATTCTTTATTGGACTCGTTTTGATTGGTGTCAGTTACCAGTTCGACGTGGAGACCCAGCTGCAGACTGTTGAGGGTCTTTACCTCTCCGGCCTCATCATCTACATGGGCTTCTTTGGTTCCTACGCCTGTCTGACCTGGGTCGTCCCTTCAGAGGTTTACCCCACCTACCTTCGAAGTTACGGAATGACTACATCTGATGCTCTTCTCTTCCTCGCCTCTTTCATCGTCACCTACAACTTCTCCGCCATGCAGAATGCCATGGGCAAGACTGGGCTTGCTCTGGGCTTCTACGGCGGTATTGCCTTCGTTGGTGAGATCTACCAGATCTTCTTCATGCCTGAGACCAAGAACAAGACCCTGGAAGAAATTGATGTTGTCTTCTCGCGGCCTACCATGGATATTGTTAGGGAGAACTGGGCTGGTGTTAAGGAGAATACCCGCCTCCTCCTCACTGGACATTGGCACAAGGTCTTTGTCGAGCAGGCCATGACTGATCCCAAGGATAAGGTCGAGGTCTCTCATGCTTAGATGATTACTATGACAGCGACTTTGGACGGGATGTTATTTAATGTTGATGATACCAAGAGTAACTAGTTACTATTAATGACAACTGAATGCTCAACTGCTATTGTACTTTCTGGGTGAAAAGTCTTTAGCCATGGGACGAGATGCAGTTCAAGATCCTGCCCGGTAATCGAATTGTCTTGAATCCTCTTAAATTATTCTAAACTTAACGTATTCTGAACTCGATTAATTTATGGTTTGGATCTCTAAGTTATGTTGAATTCTAAGTATGTCTGTCCTTTGGGATTGAAACCATCCCTTTAAGCCTGCATCCAAATATCTCTAACCCGTGACGCATTACCGCCGAATAATTATTTTAGCCTTCCGCTCCATCATACCTGTAAACACCTCGATTTTCAAGTTGCTTCTGGAACAAACTCTGTGGTTCCACTCGCCCCCCCGTATCCAACATGGTAGCATTGCCCTTTGGGTCGCTACCATCTGTACCGCACCCAATGCACCAATTGATGCCAGTAGGCGGAGACTCAAACTCACAATACCCATCTATGTTCCAACCAACACCGCCATTGATAGACCAGCCTTGACCTGAACCTTTGATATTGCGGTTCACAAAGTACGTTGCCACCGAGGTATCTTCTACCAACAAGCCCTGAGCCCATCTCTGGTGAGGGTAAATAGTCTGAGAATTAGACATAGACTTGTGACGAAGAACAGCATTGGGGCCAGGCGTCAGTGATCCCGTAGAGACAGTGAAGCAGCGCGCAGAAGGAATGCCAACTTGCTCACAATCTTGAACGAGAACTTGTGAACCTTGGATCATGATGTCAAAAGGGAGAGCACTTCCTGAGATATCCTTATCTCTGTTCATGGTAGTCTTCTGGATGGTGATGCGAGAGGCGTCTTGGTCAATCTGGAAGAACTTGTTGAAGCCCTTGAGAGTGAGACCACTAGCCCAGCTGTCGACTGTCCAAGATGGGAAGCGGACGGCAGCGGAGTTGCACGTGTTGTCACTGAGAGGGGCCCCAGAGCAAGTGTCAGGTACCTCAATGGAGAGGTCCTGAATACCCATCTCGCTGTAGGTTTCAGGAGGGGTGTAGACAATGAGCTCTGGTTGCAGATAATCCAGGTCCATATTGTCTGTCAAGGGTATCTTGAGGGTGATGTTGTTGCCATAGATACCACTGATCTGATTTGGTGACATAAATCTTTTGTTCTCCTACTTGAAGTTATTAGATACTCTCATACAGGTGAGGATGACTACATACCGGTATCCAGGTTTGGGATGCATCGTCTCGCACCAGGCTGCCCATACCATTGGCCTTGATCCACGATTCTGTTGCTATTCTAGAAACATAGACTAGTTGGTCCACCGCAAAACCAGAGCTGCTGGCGACCTTAACTGAAGAGGAGCCAATGGGAACATAGTCATTGGTGATGTTTGACCTGAACCCATACCTGGGCTTGACAGTATTGTTTGAACCCAGTGTGAAAACAGGCACTGATGGTTTCTCGCTCAGTGACAAAACGGTCTTACCACCAGAAGATCCGGTGACAACAACGTTGCTAGAGACGCTCAGGCCTGCAGTCATAGACCATTTACCAGCAGGCAGAATGACAGAGCCGCCGCCGGAAGAAGAAATACTATCAATAGCAGCCTGGATCGCGGGCCTCACATCAACGCTATTATTAAAAGAAACTGTGATGTTGGGAGCGGGGATATTGGGCAGTATGATGGCAGAGTTGTGATACCCAGCGAAGCTAAAGTCGGGGATCACATCCCCACGAGAATCCATGACTCCCTCCCAATCAAAAGCATGATGCTTTTTCTTAGCCAGCGTGAAGTAGGTAGCACACGTCACGGTGACAGTGATGAAGATGAAAATGGCAACGACGGAGAAAATGGTCCAGCGAGAAAAACACTGTCGAGGAAGAGGCATCGGGAAAGTTACAAAAAGGGGAAAAGTTCAGGTGGGGAGTAGCAGCGGTGCTACTTATGCCGGAGCGAGTGTTATATAAACAGTCAAAATCACGGGGCAGCATTCGGCAAAACTTGACTGGAATGAAACGTGACATCCAGAACCCACTGATTAACTTTAACAGCTAAGCATAATCGTCATCGCTGGATAATTAGTTTAACCGGTAGAAAATGTGCATCATGAATGGCATCATGAATTGCATCATAAATGGCATCATAAATGGCATCATGGGCAATAGTGTATGCTGGAAATAGGTCCAGTCTATACTGCCTAAAAGTACAAATGGCCGGGCTCTTATTCTTGCCATGACGACAAGATCTATCTAGCCGAGATATCGATAGGACTCACTCAACTGAATCGCCATCGGAGTTTAAATGGGTATAGTTTTACGCTTATTTGAGGGGTCTCACTTGGTCCTGCGTTAGTGTCATTATTGGAATGCATGGCACCCGGATATGGCTTTCGGGAGGCGAATTCCACTCCCGCGGGGCGGACTATATAGCGGTGATGTCACTTTAAATGAAATATGGAGGGTAATTTGAAAAATAAAATCCATGATTCATGGTGAGCTAACGGTTAGTGACAATCGCCGTTGTGTAATGGGGGGACGGTGACAGTGAGACATGCGGCAAACCGGAAACGTGGGATCTCGGCGAACTCTGGACAACCCCATTATGGTGGGTTGAGTGAACAAACGGTTTGAGAAAGGTTGCCAAGGAAACTGGTCTTCTGTATTCGGAATATTGAACGATGAACGAGCTTTTGCCGAGGTTCACGACTGTACGGAGTCATGACATATACCCAGGAGGCGAATAACGGTTATATCTAGCACTATCATTACCAATTGAGTTTCATTGATTCATGATGTCATTAAATGTTATGCTAATTAACTTCTAGGTCTAGTGGTCTATCGCTAGTAATCTATACACTAGCAGTCTACATCTCCTCGCTCGTCCTTGAGGCGACAACGCTCTGGCTTAGCTATTGCCTCATCATCTAACAAATTTTGCAATAACAGAGGCGCTTCTCCCTTTTCGGCCGCAGATAAATCATCAACTTCAAACAACTTGGCCTCTTCTTCCGTTATCTCCACTTGGGGAGGAACGGGACCAGAAGATGCCGTAACTCCAGATACACCCCAGACCTGACTTCCCAGGTTGGTGGCAACCTTTGTAAAGATGATGACACTCATGACTGGTGATACACACTTGTTGATCAGGTATCCAATCGCAAGCTTGTGTCCTCGCTTTCGTAGCTCAGGTTCAAGGAGGACTGAGCAGAAGAACCAGAGAGAGGGTAATTGGCCAACGACCAACATAGGGACAAGCTTGAGAGCAGAGACGTGGCGAACACAGCTTGCAATGAACAAAGCAGTGTTGAGAATGCGGTAGTAAACCAGGCTCAGACGGATGACCTCAATAGAGGCAGCAATGCGTGTGATGGTGATCATCTTCTCGCCAGCCAAATAGAAGTAATTGTTGAAGTAGGCATTGGAGCCCCAACGACGTCTTTGGCTTAGGTAGTGGAACAGTGACTGGGGAGCAACCGTCTCGCTGACGGCATCAGGGACGAACAGTGTGCGAAGATGTTCGCCCTGAGACAGCATTGAGTACGTGAGTCGCCTGTCGGTGCCCTAGGAAGTTTAAGTTAGCCTTGTGGGGAGGCTACGGGA